>JAPMIB010000004.1:0-200000 GCA_034770305.1 Trichogramma dendrolimi | reverse complement strand
GCTCGTGCCTACCATACTACTACGAATATATATATTATATATATTGTGCACGAAGTCGGGGGCTGGCTATATAGCTCCTGCACGCGCGCCACTACTACCTACATATATAACTCTCGGCTCTGTCTCTCTCTAACTTCCCTCTCTGTCCGATGGTCGTCGTCGTCGTCGTCGACGACTACTACTACGACGACGACGACGACGATGCGCGCTCGGAATGTGCGCGCAGCACACCAGCAGCAGCAGCAGCAGCCACCACCACATGCACGTATAGAGAGGAGAGTCAGACACTCGCACACAACACACACACACAACACACCCACACACCCCACACACACACACACACACACACACACACACACACACACACAGACAGGCAGGCAGGCAGGCAGAGGCACATTTCCTTTGTTCCGAAACCGCGTGCTGCGTGCGCGCGCTCACGCTCGCGAGCGTCTGCTGCTGCCGCTGATGCACATAATACTTCAGTTTTACACATTCACTCTTTCGCGGCATTGTTATTATCGTTCGTCATCATTGTTATTATGTGCGTTTTCTCTGCCGACATCGTAAACAACGACATTCTCCGGAACGATCAAAGTCCGAAAATACACCATCGAGTGGAAAAAGGAATGTTTGACATTTTTTTTTTTTTCGGAGCAACGCGCGAAAAACTGGCATCGATAGTAATCCTTATAAACTCGTGCGTGCACCCGAGTGGTGCTCTCTATATAATATTGTTTATGAGAAACTGTATATTACAAGCGCGCCAGCGCGGAGGAGAAGCGGCTTCGATTTGGACGCGCGACTCCTACACCTCCTCTTTTACCCTATACACCTACTACTACTTATACCTACTTGTACTATGAGGTAGCGCATCGATAAAACGGCGGCAAATATACATGAGTGTATTTCATGCGCCGCACATACATAGTAGTGGGTATATTCGGGGCGTGACGTTCGAGAGAGAGAGACTCTATTTTACACCGAACGTGGAGTGGAGCTATTCAAGGGGAGAATATACATCGAATGCTAAACTATCATTTGTAACGAGTCAAGTTCAAACCTTTTTTTTCCCCCGACGCGTTTATATCGACGCTACTCCATTATACACGGCTTAAATGCATAATCAATTTCGATCTAACGAACGATTGATTGATTGTTTTTTTTCTCTCCTTTTTTTTTTAATGAGCATATCTTTTTTGACTTATATAGCATACGAGAGTCAACTCACTCCATTTCCTGCATCGCGTATGTGCGTGTGTGCATTGCTTTCGCAGTCGCGCGCGAAATCTTACGAACTTATGTCACCGGAAATTCAAGCCAAAGCTACCGCACGACGACGACGCCGTTGTCATTTCCTCTCAAGAATAAAAAAATAAACAGAACGCGAAGAAGAGGAGGAGTATCTCCTCTTGCTACTTGCTCTTAGATATATAAAATACGATATATAAACATACGTTATATACTTGTTACTATACATACACATAATGTATAATACGTGCGAAACAAAGTCTAGAAATATATTTATCGCTTTCTCTCTTTCGGGGCGCACTTTTCTCTCCTTTTTCTCTCTCCTCTCTCTCTCTCCTTTCCTCCGCAGTATATAGCAGTTTCTTCCTCTCCCACTTTTTCCCATGCTACTATGTATAAAATTTCTCTCTCTCCACTTAGTGCGAGGCACGCAGCCTGCTTACAAATGAGATCTCGGCGAAGGCAGCGGCAGCAGCAGCGCAGCAGCAAAGATATATAAGCGCAAAATGCTACATAGATATAAAGTCGCTAGGAAATGTGTCTGAGTCTGACTTTGTCTGTGTGCGCGAGCTTGTGTACATAGGTGTGAATGACACGATCGAAGCTCGATTGTGCGTCGTCGAGGCCTCGTCGTCGTCATGAAACTCGAAGCTCAAGTTCGGAAATTGTACTCAGTTCTCGTGTGTGTACTTCGGGTGCGTATTAGATATTAAGCAAATTCACTTGCATACACACACAACGGAGCGGAGCATCGAATTACGAGCTTGGAATGAAAATAAACGCGAATTTCGAAATATATACTTTTCAGCCCTCTGGTGAGTGCGCTGCTGGCTTGCTTCGTTCGCAAATTACTGGAAACGGTTTAATAACTCTTTTTGCTCATTTTCCGGCCTGTATAATACAGTGATTAAAGCATCTTTTTAATTTGTCTTTTCGTATATACGTATATATTTTATTTATGACCTCGCGCCACCAACGCGCGCGCGCGCGCGCTCGGGCAATATCGTATTACGAAATATGGAATCTTGATGAAAAAAGTTCGCAATTATTCACGAGAGTCAAGTATTATTACGAGATGGAGGGAGAGAGAGAGAGAGACAGATGATGAAAGAATAAAAGAAAAAAAAGAGAGTCACAGCGAGGCCGAGGTCCAGCAGTGAACTTGCATTTATTTTTGGAGAGCTTTAAAACTCAAAATCTAGAGCTACGAAAAGCGAGGCGAAAATTTTCACTCACTGCTGTCGGTGGCGGCGGCAAGGTGAATTTTATCGAATGCGTTAGAGAGTATTGAATTTTTATTTTGCGCACAATTGAACGTGTGTAAGCGTGTGTGCTCGGCAAGAAAACGCATTTTCGTAAGTGAAAAGCATTAAACTGCTAAAAAGTCTGCACACAGCAACTCGTGCTGCATCGGGTAGCGCAAAAAAAGCTCAACTTCTGGATCTTTTTTTAATATACATCGTACGTGCCCGGGATGTAGGTTCGAGCTTACGAATATATGCGTATGGCTTGCACCCTTATCTCCTTTCTAACACTGTGTGTGTGTGTGTGTGCGTGTGCGCGAGCTATAGGTGCCATTTGTTTTTATTTTACGCCGGTGTATATAGCCCCGCAGACCAGCAGACTGAAGCTAGCGTGTACTGCAATGGCAGCAGTTGAAATTTCTTTTGTACGTACTTCCATATACACCTCTTTTTTGTGTTGGTCTATACTTTGTTGTGCTGCTGCCGTTGTGTGTATGAGAAAGAAGAAGCACAAAAAAAGGCACGAAAATGCTGAGTAGTAAGAGCGATGAAATATGAACGACGATATTTCTATTTTATCATGCGGCTAAACAAGCAACGCGAAAAAAATAAAAAATAAATAAAACGCGAGAATAACTTCACTCATCCGTCTTTCGGTGCAAACGCATTTTTTTCGCCCTCCCGAAAAAACATTTACATACGTTGCGTTGCGTTGCGCTCGCCCGCGCGTTAACGTTCTTATACCGTACGTGAAAATCGGCCAAATCGACTTAAAAACGCAATGAAAAACTAATTGACCCATTGATGATCGCACGAATGAATTTCATAAAACATTTAGCTGCAATTTTCCGTGTATGCGCGTTCGTTTTCAAATTAGCGCCGCGAGTACGAGTTAACTTTATAATGTTCTATGCGTGAGCAATGCGCGCGCGCGTATCTGCGAGAGGAAATAGAAAAATCAATTGTCAGTTCATCACACAACAACAACAACAAAAAATTCCAACTCTCGACATTTTTCCCTTGCGAATTCTGCCAGAGAGTCAGAGAGAAAGAGATAGAGAGAGAGAAATCCCCCAAAACCTAAAACGAAAACATTGGAAAAGCAAATATTGAGTGTTTAAACGAGCGATGCGTACACACATTGTGCGGCGTGAATGTGGTCCGCATGGATATGGTATCGCGGTATCGACATCGCTCCGTACTTCTTTTTTTTTTTTATGTTGCGTATGCACACATAGCTCGCTGCATTCGAATTGAATTTTTTTTCGCAAACTTTTTTTTTATTCTCTTGTTTTCCCACTACTAAACGTAGTAGTAATAGCAGTAGTAGTAGTACAACACACGGCACGTACACGACGCAATTTTCAATAGTGCTTGCGATCAAACATTATCGCGTCATTGAGGATCGTCGGAGGGGAAAAACCAGAGCGCGCGCGATTTATATTCGCAGAAAATGTCATAATACTACGTTTGTGCTTCGGAGCTTATTGCCATTTTAAACGATGTATTTAAGTTATCTCTCACTCACTCTCAATTTGAAAAATGAGACTACTTCGTTTTACAACGCACTACACTGGCGCGCACTCGGCGGCGGCGGCGGTGTGTATACCTGATATATGTAATGCTTGAAAATTGATTCGCGGGCGGCATCGCGCACATACGCGTACGTATGTGTGTGTACGTATGTGTGTGTGTATATAGTTGTCGGTCGGCGACCCCGTGTGCCATTGTCGACTGCGCTCGCTCACTCTCTGCACGTGTGTATATAGATATATAGAGGAAAACGTCGTCGATGAAGCGTAACGCGGCTCGCACACACACACACACTTACACACACATACGTGTACGAACGAACAAGCTCTGCACACTCGTATACACACCGAACGCGTATGAAAGAGAGAAAACGGCTGCCTCTGTTGCAATGGAGCTTTCAGCCCTTCCTTTTTCCACTGCTGCTACGTACAGAGAGAAGCGGCGGCTCGCATATCTGCGAAGCTTATAGGCAGTATAGTACAGGGAATCCACGTGCATATGCCGCGCAAAGAGTAGAGAAACGTGTATTTTTGGAGAAAATGAACGGTTTCGGGAGGGGAGGGTTTTGCACCGCGCGTACTACTAGCTCAACGCCGCTTATTCCTTTTTTTTTTGTACGTCGAGCCGAGGCGGCCCTCTTCCAGATGAGTTGGGTGAGCGCAGCTTTTTATTTTCGGTTGTTCACAAAAAAAAGGGGACGAAAAGTTTTTTTATGAATGGACAGAGAGAGATTGCTTTAATATTTATACGTGGATTGAATTTGTCTCGGCGATCGACGAGCGAGAGAGAGAGAGAGAATTTATTCATTTCCATATGTAAAATCGATCGCGGCAAATTCGATAGGCGAGTATTCTCTAACATTTTCTATAACGAGTGATTTGTTGAAAAAAAAAGAAACTACGTTTTAAACGCAATATTTATCAAACGTTTTTCCGCAACATTAATTACCTGACGTAACTTTGAACGCAATAGGCCGATATCTTTCGCCACATTGGGTCGGACGAGAGACACAAAAGCAGTAAAAATATCAAAATGCAGTAGACTACTACTACTACTACCACGGCAATATGTAAGCCGAGCCACAGATATATAAAAAAAAAGACCGCTACGAGACGAGAACTGATAAAAAAAGACGCCATATAATACAAAGTAACTTGCGATAGTTTATTCGCAAGCACCCACACACGTATATATATCTATAATCGGTGAAGAGAAAAGCATACCGAAAAAAAATGACGGTGCAAGCGTGCGAATCGCGCAGCGAGCGAAAAAAAAAACAGGAAGAAGAAGAGAAGTAGTAAAGTATATAACGTGCCTGCGCAGACGAGAGTAAAAAAAAGAGAGGAAAAATTCCAAAGCTACGAGAGCCATGGAGGTCTAAGCAGACGGCTAATACATTGTATAAACTACTCACGAGCTTCTACTTTGTTTGCATTAAATTTTCTCATTTTCATTCGAGCGTATAACTTCAAAAACACAATCGTACTTTAATATCGTCATTAAAAAACAATTTGATAATACACCGATTTGAGCGAGTCACGCTTGACAAAAAATTATCGTTACGATCGAAGCACGAAATCCTCCCCCCTCTTGCGTATACCGCGCTAATCGTAAAATCCATTGGAACGCGAATCCGAGTGAGCTTTACACGCGTATTTAGAGGAGAGGATAAGTTGCAGGTGAATTTAGGCGAGATTCGCGCGCCTCTCTCGGCACTGCGCACACATGCCTTTATATACGCTAAATATCAACGCGCGAGCGAGTGAATCTATTTGTAGAATCGGCAGTAGTCGGCAAAACGAGCCGTGTTCCTATATCAACGAAATTGTGTGTTCGTAGTCTCTCTGCTACAGCGCAAAACTTTCGAAAGCCTTTCACACATATATATGTGTAACACATGTACGAATGAAAATTAATGATACGTTGTACACACATACACACGCGTATCTATGAATATGTTACATATTATATAGGAACTCGACTCGACGACGGGACCCCATTGATATTCCAGAGTTATTATTTTCATACGGAGTATATATTCATGCGAGGCGATCGTCATAAATGTTTTGCGCCGCGATGAAAAAACGATAAAGAGTAGTGATAAAAAAATCTCTTGACTCGCAACAACGGCGCTTGAGCTTTTTCGTACTGTATACCTATAACTGCTATACGGGCAGGAGGGCCTCTTTCTCTCTCTCTCTCTCTCTCTCTCTCTCGAGAAATAAAAATCTCGTCAGTGGCGCTACTAATCCGCGCGCGACAGTTTAAGTCAAAGCATAAACACGGTGCAATGCACACACTAACAGCAGCAGCGCAGTAGTAGCTGTGTAACGCGCAGTAACGTACACACTTCGGTCGCCTCCACCACCACCACACCACACGGCCACAGAGTCGCTTAATGAATTTATGAGAGCGCAGCAGCGGCAGCTTTAGAAATATATGCGTACGCGTGTACACTCGAAAATCTTCGCGCACGCCATGAAAGCTTTTATGAGCTTTTGGAGATGCAGATATGTATACGCTATATACATAGCCCGGCGCGCGCGCGATCCGAGTTTGTTTAAATACCCCAGATATATACACCACGCGTAAATATAATCGCAGTGCGCGCGCGAGCTTAATTTGTCATTTAAATTGCACGCCTTCTTTCACTGCTAACTTGCGTTGGGGGAATTTTTTTTCATTAAAACAAACGAAATCCGTATACCCCCGTTTTTAATATATATATAATATCGCGAAAGTTTCGGGCCGAGCGGAGGAGCTTTTTTCGCGAAGAGAGAAAAAGTTTTTAATATACAAAACACGATACGCAGCAGCTGTGTGCGAATCTCGCGTAAACAGCGCGCAGTAGCAGCAGTAGCTGTTGATGTTTTCATTGGCGGCGTTCAATGAGAGAGTATATGCTAATGACCTTGCTCATTATTAAATATAGCCAACGATACGCTCTCTTTTTGTGTGTTGACGAAATTCGCGCGAAACAAACGTCGACGACGACGATGCCGAGAGTATTTACGAGATGACTAACGCCGCCGCGCACGAGCTTTAAATTGTTGATTACTCTCGGCGTAGAATATATATGTTATTTACTCTATTGCTCTCTGTTGCGCAGATTCAAAAAGTGATACATAAATATTAATAAAAACTGGGTTACTTACTCGTGATGAGTCGGCCTCATCCGGTTTTTTTGAAAAGGCTCTGTAACAGAAAAAAAACACATTTTTCATTAAAAATTCGCTGTCAACATGGAGAGATGAAAATGTGCAACAACATGCGATATATAGTTTTTCAATTTACAAAATTGTGTGTATAATCGACCGAGGAATATGTGTCGTCCCCCGGTCGTCGCAAGCTCGCCGCATTCGATGCGGAAAAACAGAGGAGCGTCACGAGCTATACGGCATCGCACGCGATCGCCGCGCGGCTAAATGAATTGAATTACTACTATCGAGTTTATAAAAGTGTTAAAACATAAATAAAAGCCTAATGAACGCCAGATTAAAAACACATCTTATCTCGTAAATGCCAGAAGGCAGCAGCAGCAGCAGCATCAGCAGCAGTCAAAGACGATATCTCGCACCCTTTGCTATAAGGTTAAAAATTTTTTCCCTCTCGCTGTGCTGCTAGTAGTCCAACAACAACCCCCCTTTGATGCGTTACATTGTAAAAGAAATCGAGAAGTCCCTGTGCGTGTGCGTCTGTGTGTATGTGTAAAAGAGAAATAGCCGCAGGGAGTAGGGTACAAGAGAGGAGGGGGGTCTCAATGAGAGAGAGGAATATATCCTAGCTTAAGCCGCGCGGCACGCGGCCATTGCCGAGGGTCAATTTTGCGCGTCGCACTTTGTAAAAGCAATCGATATTTATAAACTCCAACGGCGAGCAGCAGCAGTAGCGGTAGTAGTAGTATAGCTCCATTAGCACTGGAACTTTCAAGGTATTTTGCGAGCGTTTTAATCAAGCTTCTCGCGACTCGCTCGCAAACCTTCAATTAGGCTATACGCAATCCCCGATAAATCTTATATATACGGCGCGCGCGGGGCATTTTAAACTTTGACTCGGGTTGCAGCGGGAATCGAACAAAAAAAAAAAGAAAAACAATTCCCCGCACGAAAAATCAATCGATGCGGCGCGCGTCACAATTATATATTACATCGGTTTATACACGCGCGCGAGATGCAAATTTACAGTTAAGGACGATCGCGCAGGCAATTATTACGTTGTGTGCGTGTGTATTATATACATAAACGGGTTATATATTATCTGGGTAATTCCACGCGCAAATCGTTATTGCGGAGCTTTTAACGAAGGCAGAGAGATGATCATCGTACTGTCACGTGTTGGTTTACGTGTGATATATATAACGCGCGGCCCCATAAAAACCCGAGAACGAGTTAAGGCCGATCGATCAGCGCGTTTACATACACAAAACCCGATTAAAGTCCCTTATCGTATATAAACTCGGGCCACCACCACAGCCGAGGAGGTGGAGGAAGAGAAGAAGAAGAAGAAGAAAGAGAGGCCGAACTCTGTACCTGCGTATACGTATCTCAACGTGCTCATATACGTAGTAGGTATTATACGTGCGTTACCTGCGTACCACTATGTACATTGTACGCTGTTGCATACGTCATAAAGCTCGTCGTAGTCGTCGCGAGCGTAATTCAAATTTAGCTCGTAAAAAGTCGGCAAGCTACGCACATTGTTGTCGTCGTCGTCGTGCATGAGTCAAGAAACACATCCTGCGCAACAAAAAAGGAGGGGATCTCTCGCTCTAGTAGTAGTGGTGGGTAGTGTGCATGCAGCAGCAGTGGTAGGGAGGCCGCTATATGTGCGTATATTACAAATTCACGGCACGTTTGCACATATGGCAATACAATGCAAATACGCGTGAGTCGAGTCGAGTCGAGTCGAGCGACGACGACTACGACGACTATCGTCTGCGCACGAGGCCGTGTACGTATACCTATGTGTGCGTGTGTGTGTTCGAACGCACACACATACACATAGAAGCTCCGTACTTGTGCTGCATATAGATACGAGTTCTCTGTACTATAATATACATGTATATATTGGGATAGAGGCGAGCTACGAAGCAGCGGCCGCCTGCGTGTTGACTGATTGGGAGTATGTGGTTATACATTATAGTACGGCTCCGATATATATATATATATATATATATATATATATATATGTATATACGCGCTCAGCTCATAAGCGCTGCTCTTTCATTATACGGTTATTCTGTTCCGATGACTACGTATACGCTGTGTAGTGCATTGTGTGCTCGCACAGGCTTGAAAGTGAAGCTTCGCGTACGCGCGCACGCACACTTGCAGCGCCGATATACGTGCTTATTATTATTAATCTTGGTAGCGGCGCGACGTACAAAATATTATCAATGCTGGCCCATTGATATACTTATATACGTACGTTTCTAGCCGTACGTCGAGACTCTTTAGCGGGAGAGACGACGACGACGATGCACACTGATGACGGGGGCTCGAGAGCAAAAAGTAAATTTCTCACGAGCTGCGCGCGAAACAATTATCGAGATCGCTCGGGAGAGCCGTTCATTGATCCGGAGTTTATCTCGTGTATGTGTGTATGTGGCAGCTCCGGTAGCACACTTGGTAATAATATTATATATAGAGTCCGGAAAAACTAGCCCTGAGAAACGGTACGCAATATAGACGAACGAAAGAAAAAAAATTTTTACGCAGCCGGGTCGTGCTCGCTCCGAAATTATTATACCACATACATAGGGGTAGAGAGAAAGATGGAGCAGAGAGCTAACGTCGTACAAGTTGGGGCAAGACAAATCAATGGCCTCGTAGAAGCAGGCACACAATTTTACGGGGTACTGCTGCAACATCGGCAGCTCGGTAGCAGCATTTTAGGCGATATTAGGGAGAGCTACATGCGTGTAAGAAGAGAGTGAAGCTGGCCTAACGAGGCACGATCTAACGCTCTATACAACGGAGCTCCGGTTGATTCGCACACAGTACACAAACACACGTGAGAGCAAAAGAGAAAGCAGCGGAAGAAATGTGTGTGTGTGTGTGGCATACATCCTACATGTAAGACACAGCGCGTTCGATTTCAACTCGCGCTCGATACGCAGAGGGAGGGAGGGAAGGGGGGGAGAAGAATCTTTTGACTTTTCGCGCGCGGCGCGAATCTCGACTAATATCGTTATCATTGTTATTGTTATAGCAGAGCAGCAGCATCGACTGCAGCAGCGGCAGCCAATGTTTACGCGCTGATTTTGTCAGAAAATATCATGACGTATATCTTATATACGCGGTATATTGCAACGCGGCAGAGCTGATACTACTACTACTACTACGTATTATACTGCGTCGGTCGCTCTCTACACCCAGTCGCGCTCAGTCACTGGCGCGCGATGACCTCATTATTAGTTAAACGTTATAAACCCAGAAAACGTATAATACGTAGAGCAGCAGCAGAGTAGCTTTGCTGGCTAGCTGCTAGCTGCACTCTATGCACACACAAAGCAGCAGCGAGCCAAGAAAAATATAGCAATTTCCTAGTCGCCTAGCGCGCGCGGGTGTGCTCTGCGCACAGAGTTACACACACACACACACGTATATAACAGTGTAATTGGACTTGGCTGCAGCTCTGCATATGTGCACGTATATGTGTATATACAATGCTGCTGCTGCTGCACAAGTAAAATACGTTCTCTTTTGCCGCGAGGATGAAGAAGAAGAAGAAGAAAGAGGAAAAAAAGGACGACGATCCAAGCGCAGCGCAACGCAGCGAGAACAAGCAAGATTACGACGTCTAACGTTTCCTTAAACTTTTTTTTCTCGGCTCTATCCCGGCGCACACAGCGTGCGCGAGCTCAATGTTGCTGATAGGATCCGATGATCGACGCGCGACGATTTTTCGGCAAGATAATCCTCGTTGCTCGCTCGCGCGCCAGGCACTTGATTTTTTACTGCAAATTGTAAGCGCGTGAAACTATTTTACCCCTTGTCTCTCGCTCTCTCTCGGCTCTCGGCTCTCCTCGGGCAGCGCGGAGTTATTTTATATTCCATATTCAAGAGCATTTTATGAGTCTTTATGCCGCGCCGAGCGAGCGAACGCGCGCGCGCCAAAGCTCGAGTGGAGAGCAGACATCTTCAAACTTAGCTCATTAAGCGGAAAGGCTTATCAGCTGTGTTAGAGCAGCGGCAGCTATACATTGTAGTAGTACTAGTAGTAGTGGTAGTAAGGGAGCTTCTGTGCCATAGCTATGAGCGAAACTTTTCTTTCATTTTCGAGCTGTTCTCCACGCGTAGTCTCTATAGTATATAGAGGACGAGCTAGCGCAAAAGTATAATATGTACTACGTACCGATATACATATATAATCGACAAAATAAGCGCGCGCCGCGGAGAACAAAAAAAAATACTCTCGGCTCGCTGCCGCCGTATTTTGCCTCCTAGACACACAGTAGCAGTGCTGTGTGTGTGTGCTGCGCTAGCCGCGCGCCGTATATATAAGAGAAAAACGAGGTCAGGAGCTCCAACAAGTCGTTTTCTGGATTTTATCATCCTGTAAAAAGCTTCAGCTTTTCGCTCAGGGGGGGCTTTCTTTCCTTCTGTCTCTCTCTCTCTCTCTCGCTCTTTTTTCACCTGTTTCACGACGACGACGACGACGACGAGGACGTAGAAGAAAAAAAGGAGCGACCATTGTTGAAATATTCAAAAATATTTTCCTAACTCGCTACTGCTACTGCTGCTACTGCGCCGTGGTCCATTGTCTGCGCCGCGAGGCTGAAGTTTTAAATCGATATTATACGTACACGAAAGAAGCAGCAGCAGCAACGGCAACGTGTAGTCAAAAACTTATTTGAATACAGGCACACAGTAGTAGTAGCAGTAGCGGCGTCAGTAGTCTAGCGTATATAACCGATTCAGCATTTGCATGGGTTAAGAAAGAAAAGAGAAGAGAAGAAAAAAAAGAAGGACTATTTCTAGCCGGCTGTGTGTGTGTGTGTGTTTATAGCCTCCCATCGAGTTCACATGGAAGGAATATAGCAGCAGCAGCAACGAGAGCGAGCCCACAAAGAAAATACACGCACGATCACACACGAGCAATATATATCGCGGGCTTGCTGCAGCTACACATCATGGGCAAGAGTGTACAAGCGGTGGGATTAAACAAGAAAAGCATAAGGGATCTCTTTCTCGCTGCCCCTTCTTCTAATTCATCATAGGCAAAAGTGAGTCGTGCCGAGGTGGCCACGGCGATTCTGCAAGGAAGGGGGAAGAGAGAGAGAGCAACAACGGAGGAGAAGGCATCGTTGGTTCGCGCTGGTGCAGTATCGGCTGCAGGCCGAGCTAAGCGGGGAAGAGGGGGGACGACGACGATATACAACACACAGTACTAGCCGAAGGGAAGAAAGAAACGCGAGTGAGTGAGAGAGAGAGAGAGAGAGAGAGAGAGAGAGAGAGAGAGAGAGAGAGAGAAAACAACCAATGTCGAATCAAGCCATATTAAAACGGCTTGTGCGCGCTCTGCTCTGCTCTGCTCTCTGTACTGTATACTACACTACGAATGCATCTAACATCGAGTGTATTCCGAGTCTATAATATAGCATGTGCATTCGATATAAACACACACACGCGAGGCTGCGGCACGATAGAGCAAAACATGCATGCACAGATACATGTGTGTGTTTGTATGCGTGCAGCGCGTGCACGTACAGCAGCAGCAGCAGCAGCAGCGCATATTGTGCATGTGTGTCGAGGTCGTAAAAGGACGCAAACCTTCGACTTGGAAGCGTCAACGACGACGTACAAGCAAAGAGTCTATTTTCACTTTGCCGCACGCGTATTACTTTTATGTGCAACGTATATATACACACGCATACGATCGCAATTGTAAAAACGTGTGTAAATTTGACGAAAACGACGCGCGTTCATATGTGTTGGATATATCAGATGTGTGGCAATAAGAAAACGGCGAAGGCTCGAACGAGAGAGTATCTCTTTCTCTCTCCCTCTTTTACTTCTCTTTCTGCTGTACACACATGCGAGCGAGCGACTGCAACAAGACGAGAGGCGTATATTGCATTTCCGCTCGACAAAACTGCTGCTGCACATACAGGCACATATAATCCAGCTGCAGTACAAGATGATGCACCGCCACACAGTCGCTGTTATGTTACGCGCGTGTGTGTATATCCGAAAGCCTAATGATTGGCTCGATCTATTAATAAACGGGCGCGCGAATCATCTAATTGGCTCGATTATTCGACTTGATCATTGACTTTTCGATTCCTCGATCGACGACGAGACATACATAATCGCCGCGTGCACAAGAGAGAGAGAGAGAATCAATTGGCTAAAAGCTGCGCATTATAAACGCGGAGACGGCGATCGGCGGCGGCAGCGGCGGTGATCCCGAGTAAAGCTGCATAGAGCGGAGAGCTATTATCGAGGAAATACCTCTACACTGCTTCTATATAATGCTTCCACTGCTGCTTGGCCGAATGATTTGCAAAATTATTATTCCCGCTGACATAATCTATGTAGCTTCTCCGCTTTATATTAGTAGTAGTAGGTAGCAGTAAACGATTGTAGGAAAATCGCGCGGTTCTCTATAGTGTATACGTGCGTGTCGTCTCGTACAGTAGTAACTATATATATTCTTTAAAACTTATACCGCGTCGTCGTCGTCTGCGCGCGCGCACACGCGTTAGTGCACATATCGGCGCACACCAATACACATCCTCGACTGCCTCAACTGTGACAAGTCGTCGCGCGATTGCATAATGCAATTTATACATATAGACGCGACGATGATTGCCACTGCTTCTGCTGCTTCGTATAGCATTGGTATATAGTATACTAGTCGAGATGATGCCGTGTGTATATTGCCTTAATACTATAGGCTAAATATAGACGCGGGCGCGTGTGTACCGCGCGCGCAACCAGAACATAACTTTGTCACCTTTTCGCGTTTCGGAGCGCAAGCCGCGCGCCGCAAGCTGAGATAATCCCAAATATTCACTTACGTACGCGCGCGCCACGCGCTCTGTGCACAGCTCGAGGATAATAATTATTACGCTCGCGATCGTTACAGTGTGACGTTGCCAACACACACACAGTACAGTACAGTACAGACACACAATCGAGCTCAAATGCACGTATATAAGTAAATGATTATCGGCTCCGTATTATAACGCGCGGGAAATCCGTGCAAGTTATAGCTCCGTGTAGTATATAGGTGAAATGTTTACCGCGCCGTTGACAGCTGCTCGAGAGAGCGGGAAAGTCTCGCGCGCGGTATTAAAGAGAGAAGAATCGTCAATTGTCGTGCCTTGTATATAGTGGGCAGCGACTGTAAACAATCTTATTATCATGATTGTTGTTGTTGCACCGCGAAAATGGAAATCTAGTGCCGTAACACAGCACCGCGACGAATGAAATCGGTTCATCCCCGTCTTACCGATATTTCTCTTACAAGGGCTGCGCCGCGCGTGGGTGCGATATGTGCCAGGATCGTATTAAGGACGACGAAGAAAACGAAGCAAATAATATATATATAAGTATATCGACTCGTGCGAAGAGTCTCAATCAAGGCTCCATTTTAATGCCGCACACGCGCGGATTTTTTAGCCTGATTCTCGTGCAGCCTCGACGGCCGCACGTGTGTGTCTGTGTGTAATACTGCACACATCGTTTTGTTCGGTTCAAGAGCCAATCGATACAATAGCATGCAGAGAGAGAGAGAGCAGTAGCAGCGGCATATATATCAGAGGCAGGCGTGTGTGTGTGTGCGCGCAGGTGGTAGCAGCAGACTAGCACTGCGATATATTTTTTTTTACATGTACAGAAATATACATAGATATAATGTGTGTAAGAGAAATCGGCGCTACTACATACGCGCGCCGGCCAGTATAGTACAGTATAATAGTTGTGGGAAACGCGGATAAAAAGGACGATCGATTTTTTCGCATGGCAGTCGTCGTCGTCGAACGTGCCGTATAAGAATAATAATAATGATAATAAGAATGAGAATAATAATGATGATAATATACGCCAAAGTCGAGGCGCAGTAAGTATTATATATAAAAGAGGAGGAAGAAATCCAGGCGTTGTATATATATAGTTTATATATACTTACTCATGTGCATGTGCGACGCAGTATATACAAGTACACTGCACTCACACGGACGAGCGAAGCAAAGGCGAAAATGTATATAGGTATATATATGTATATATATATAAAATTCTTCCCGCGGCGGAGATCCTAACCTCGGCTCTGCTACAAGAGAGAGTCGAGTCACAAGGATAAAAACAAGCTCTCACTTTATAGACTTCCTTTTTATTTCTAAGCGCTTTCGTTGCTTATGTTGTTGTTTAAGTTTATGTTGTTGTTGTTGTTGTTGTTGTTGTTGTTGTTGTTGTCATCGGGTCAGCGTGTGGAGGCGCGCACGTATATGACAGCCACCACCAGTAGTCGAGGAGTGTCAGATAGACGACGACGTCACACACGAGATATATATTCTTTTATGCGTTTAGTTGCAGTTCACGCGCGCCAATGTGTTTTTATGATTATAAATGCACACGCGCGCACACACATAAACACACGGATAACGCGAAGAATCGCACACAGTCTCGAGTCGAGTCGAGCGAGTGAGGAGGTAGCAGCGTGGAGACAGAGAAAGCACGCGCGCACCAACACAAACGTATATATATCACAACGACACACGTACACGCGAATGCAACGCTGCTGCGGCTTCGCGTACACACATAGATAGATAGTAGTGCAGCAGTATGCAGTTGTGGCGGTGGCGGCGGCGACGGTGGCGGTGTGCGACAGCGCAGTTGCGAGTTGCGCTGCTGCTGCTGCTGCTGCTGCTCCTCCGTTGCAGTCGGATACACACAGAGACAGACACACACACTTTTATATACGCGACGACGAGGGGGAGCGCGGGGAGTCGAGGAGACGACGCTGCTGCTGCTTCGACTTAGGCCTATAACAGAGCTACAGCTGTGCTCCGCTGCTATATAGTATATAATACCGTGGTGCACGACGAGCGAGCGAGCGACGGGCACACAACACACATGTGTGTTTTACACTGCAGCGCTGCTCACGCTATACTAAAGCGACTAGCTGCTGTTCGCATTGCCAACAGCAGTCAGGCAGGCAGGCGGGCAGGCAGTCAGGCAAGGCAGCAGAGGCAGGCACAAAACTCGGAGCAGCAGCGTCAACGAGCGAGCGCGCGGCGAGGCGGCCCTTATATATACTATATACTATAGCGGATTCGCTTTCTCTCTCTCTCTCTCTCTCTCTCTCTCTTCTCTCCTTCCGGTCTCTCTCTCTCTCTCTCTCTCCCTGCCTAGGCACTGCGGAGAACTAGCTTGTGTATATAGGTATATTCCACACTTCGGGGCGACTATGTACAGTCTCTCGTGCGACTCCTCGTCGCTCTTTCTCTCTCTCTCTCTCTCTCTCTCTCTCTCTTTCACCTCTCCCAACGCGCGCCGCGATATCCCTTGACTGTATAGTACATACTGTATATATAGTACTTTAACTGTGTGTGCGCGCGAGACTCTACTAACTCGTGCGGCTGCAACCGTTGCACGCATCTACACACACACACACACACACACACACACACGTGTGCACTGCGTATGTACTTCGTCGCCTGTATACATACACAGAATGTGCAACGCAGTACTGCACGCGTGTGTTCACGAACGCGCGAGGACTCGGAACAGGAGAAGAGGAGCCAAGGAGCATAGTAGAGAGAGAGAAAGAGAGCTTAAACGCGCGCGCGAAGGAAGTTCATCGCGTGCACATAGTATATAGTGTGTAGAAGTGCAGCGAAGGAGAAAAGAGCGGGAGGCTCGTCGTCGTCGCGGCGTATATATACTGCCGCAACGGCTGTGTAATGCGTGCACGCACGCGATAATAATATTGTATGCTATATGCACCGAGGATGGTCGGGGACGACGACGACGACGAGTCGAGCGGCAGCGGCGCATCTCGTCTGTGCGTGTGCATATTATAATATGCGCGCACACAGTGAAGTGCTGCTCGCACCAAGTGCGTTCGCGTGCGGCGTTATATATACGAAATAGCCCTGAACTTTCTGCGCACATATGCGCGTTGTTAATATAGACACCTGCCAGCCCCGTCAGATGTACGTCGATCGACGCCAATATAAACGCCGCGCGTGTAATGCAGCTGGTGTGTGTGTGTGTGTGGCAGAGGCTAATACTTTCTTATCTTTGGAGCAATACGCCTTTTCCTTCTTTCTTTGTGCTTTTCTACGTCTTTCTAGCTTAACTTCTTACATAGCCGCACTGTGCTTCGTCCTTTCCCAAACTTCCTATACATACCAACTTCCACTTATTCTGCTTCTTACTTCTTCTTCTTCTTCCACTTCTTCTAGGCAACAACGGCGTATACTCCGTACGCGTTTAATACTACTGTTACTGCAGCGCGCGGGCCATGCCCTGCCACCTTCTTCCACTTGCTGTTATCCTCCTTCGCTCGCTCCTTCTCATTGTTTTATTCCTTATTTTGCGGAGCTCTTACGACGGCACGCGCGCTATCTCTCTTATACCTGTATATACAGCAGTATTATACTGTGTATACCCATCCTCGCGAGTTCAAACATCGCGGAACGTAATCGCGGCGAAGAAGCACTATTGAGGCGCGTCGTTGTTGTGTGTTTTGTTTCTCGCACGAGGTGTTACTTATACAACACGTACAAATTTTCATAATGTTAATTTACAAAAGAGATCGATTTGTGCTGCTGCTGCTGCTGGGTATCGATCGACCGAATCAAAAGGAAGCGAAAACAATGACAGCCCGAGCGTGTACGTGTTTATTTCGCATTTATACTTGCATGGGCGAACTTGAAAGCTTACGTAATTGTAGTTGACGATGATGCTTATATACATGCGGCACGTACTACACCTATCCGTTCGCATACACACATATATACATGCGCGCGTGCGGACTCTCCGCTGCCTCGGAGTTCTTTTTCCGGCCGATGGATGGATGGGTCGTGCCTCTACCTCGCAATACATACATGTATACTTGTATCGCGTGTGATTGTGTGTGTGTGTGTGTGTGTGTGTGTGTGTGCACGCGCGCCCCGCAGTATACATGTATGCATGTATATATATCGGAAGGAGCTCTATACACCTACCGTTGTCAGGAGAGTGAATTAATAATAGCGAGCGCGAGGTACAGGCACACAGGCAAAGCAGCCGCGGCCAAAGAGCGAACCCGAGTACTGTGTGAAACTACTCGGCTCGGTCTCTCTCTCTCTGTATATGTGCAGTGTGCTTACCTGCGCCTCTGCGCGCAGCTTTGCTATTTCCCTGTTGCGTGTATTATACGCCGTATATGACCGATTCTCTGCGAAATATATCGAATGGGTCCGAGCGAGAGAAAAAACATTTTGTTTTTTGCATCTGCTGCTGGGCTGTCGTGAAAAACTCATATTGTGTCTCGTGTGTCAGCGCGTGTCGTCGTCGAATTTTACATTTGAGAACTTCTAGGACCGTCTATAGCTCTTTTTTCTAAACTGCATTGTTATTTACTTATATTATATTAAAACGCACGACGTCCAAAACAACGAGTTTTTCACATCATTCTATTTTGCAGAGATTCAGCCATATATAATGTATACCTGACCTGCGCTGCTCTCGACGACTACACCCTACACACACATAATATATCCAGGTGCAGCAGCAGCAGTGGTGTGGGGCAGATTGTCGCGCCAATTCGCCAAAGCATATATTATAATAGATAATTTATAATACAATGGTTGGGGTACATTTTTTATAATCTTTTTTTTATAATCCATTTTCTATAAACCCAAATTTTATAATCTTATAATGCTACCATTATTTTTATTTAGCAAATCATAATGCGTAAATGATTGTAATTGAATAAGATCAATAAAGTTACCCGAAGGGATATCTTTAAGCTCAGTACGTAATACTTGTGCCGGCGGTGCTTCGGGATGAGCTTCCGCTTTTCCTTTAATGCCGGACACAACCTTGATTGCTTCAACTGCGTCAACATCAGGAACACATATGTGGTCACTAGCTGCACCTTTGACCAATTGTAAATCCTCTGGACCACCAGTTAGTCACAGCTCGGGCCCAACACTGACGGGCCTTTTTACAACGCCAGTACACTCGTTTTCCTATAGGGAAACCTTCTAAGGATAGATTGATAACTGGAACTTCGGGATTTTATCAACTCGGCCAAATCTGATCAAATCAGCCCTGCTGTATATACATATGTCGACAAATAAGTCGGTGAGCTTGGTGTATACATACGTTGTATACGTGTAAATTTATATTTGTAAATTAATTTTATTATGAAAAAAAGTATTATAAATAAATGTTTTTATAAAAATAGGTATTATAAAAAATGGATTATAAAAATTTTTTTTATAAAAAATGTCCTCCCCGCCAATATAATATATGTATCGATGCAGAGGCAGCGACGACGCAGCTTTATTCCTCGTATCGTATCGTACATATATGCATGCACGTAACACGTTTTCCAAGGAAAATTATTGTTTTTAGCATGCGCGCTTGCGAGCAATGTCTTTGTATACATATTATATGAGGCCTAGGAAAAAGTAAAAGTTGCGCGCGCGCGCGAGGCACATTTTGCCTTTTGAGCCTCGCGCGACTGACTACTCGCGAACTCGTGTGTCTGTCGACCTCGATTAAGAAATAAAGCCAAGTAATATCGCTGCCGTTGCTGTTGCCGCTGCTGCTCATGCTGCTGCCTCATTGTCTCGCACTCTTCCGGAGCTCGACGTTGAAGCAACCTCGTAGTGCAAATATAATAAACACATACGTATACACCGTGGTATCATCACACACGTATGAAAATACTGGCCATATGTTTCAGACTCGGAAGGAAAGATATAAAAAGTATAAGACTACACGAAATAATCGAGAAATAAGGACTATACGTACAAGCTTTAATACGGACAGGTATTATGTATATATTATCGAAAAACAAGGCTGAATATCGATTCACCGGTTCGAGCGGAACTGAAGCCGCCGCCGCTACTCATATAAGTATAAGTAATACACGCACACGATCGCATCAGGCAAGTTCCTGCAGGTGGACGACGACGAGGTCTACCTACCTATATACCGATGGATGGATGGATTGTTGTTGCTGCACACACGACCACTCGTCGGTTTAGCATATGTGCCGCGTAGTGACAGCAGCGGTCGTTTACTCGCGATATAGTCGTTCTTACTGCTATATACGTTGAGAGGGCTGGGCTGCTGACCGACCGACCCTCACCGCAGACTCGAACCATCTTTATTATACTACGCAGCGAGTCGACAGATGGGCCCGAAGAAGAAGAAGAACAACAACAACGACGCGATTGTCAACGTGGGCGATGTGACTTTTTGACGATCTCCTCGCTCGCTCGATGTGTTCTGTGCGTGTGCTTGGTCAACTGCGTGTATACGGGGATTCCGCAAAGCTTTCGGAGCATCGGAGCGCAGTGTCGTGTCGGGGGCACGGCATATATGAGTTTTGCTCTCGCACGTAGTACTCTATACAACGGGCGATCGGATCGCCGCCGCCACCGACGCGTCGATATATATATACGGAATTTCGGCAGGCGAGCAGCACATCATGGGAGAGCGAGATGCACGGAGGATGGGGAAAGAGTGGCATAGTAGGGAATTCATCGAATGCGCTCGTTCTCTGCGGAACTAGTGTCGGCGGCGGCTCTCTTTCTCTCTATATGCAGGAGAGGACTTGCGAATCGGACGCGCGGCGATGTTCTCGGCGCGTCCGCCCGAAATGCCTATACATATACCCACACGACTACACAGGCGTGTGTATATATAGGGAATCATCCCGAATTTCATCGGAAAGAATTTGCTTTCGTTTTCGTGAGAAAGAGAGGAGTATATGTAGCGAGAGACAGAGCGAAAGTTTCGCTCGACCGCCTATTAAGTGCTGTCTGGTGCGCGGCGGTGGCGGCGACGGCGACGGTGGTGGTGCTAAACTGCGCCGCGCGCGCGCGAGCGGACGTTATATTATAGCATCAAGCAGCACATACGAACGAGATAATCTAGGCAGAAAGTTGGCAAAAGGTGTGTGTGTGTGTGTGTGACGGCGGTATAGCGGCGGCAGTCACATACAAAATAATATAACGACTCCGACTCGCTGTATATAACAAATCCTCTAACGAACGAACGAGCGAACGAGCGAGAGTCAAGTGCCGCGCAAAACTGCGCGTCAAATATATAAAGAGCACAGGCAGAGGCAGGCAGCAATTTCATAACAATTCGTCGAGTACTTTGTATTATAAGGGAAATAAATCGATCGGCGTGAGCTGTGTCTGCTGCTGCTGCTGCTGCACATTCATATACATACGCGCACACGTATTTATAAGGAACGCGAGCGAACGAGCGCGTCCAAAAGTCTTTAGCTTTTATATACATACCTACGTATAACAGAGCGACAACGGGCACGAATTTGCCGCGCTTATAAATCACTCGTTTTTCTTTTCTGCCTCGTTCGTATATATTCATTCCCTCTCCCTGCAGCAGCAGCAGCAGCAGCAGCAGCTTTGCTGGCGTGCAGTCGTACCCGTGTGTGTACCTTGCCTCGCGTATCGCACACACGCACACTCGATATAATATACGCATACAAACGCAGGCAAGTTCGTATATAGGTATACATATTCGCGAGTTTGCACTCCGCAACGAGCGATCCCCACTACCAACGCCATCGACGACACACAGGCAGAACTATACGTATATATATATATATATATAAGCTGGATGGATATGTATGTGATACGTGCGTGCGCGCACGAGAGAGTGCATCGTTGTTAATACGGAGTGCACGTATATATATATATATATATATATGTGTATGATTCGAGAGAGGCTCGCGTGCCGAGATCTCCGCTTGCCTCTTCTTCTTCTTCTTCTTCTTCTTCTTCTTCTTCTTCTTCTAACCGAGTGTGACTCTCTTTCTGCGCGATGCAGCGCACACAAGTACAGAGTCTTAAGAGGCATCTAATCGTTTAAATACGCGCGTCTGATATTACAATTAGCGGACGCGAGCGCGCGATGATCCGCGGCAGCAGCTCGCAGAAATCGGCTACTCATATGGGTTTTTACCGCGCGATCGTGCTTCGCGATTTTGGCCTCTTTCGCGAATGCAAAACCCGAGTATATCTCTCTTTTGCTCCGCGTATATAAAAACGATTGTTATTGCGATATACAGTCGAGCAGCGTCGATTTTATCCACTATCTCGGCGTTACCGCATTGATTCGTGTTTATAATATAGGTAGTATAATACGGTGTAAAGCTGCGCGAGCCAAGCGACAGATGGCGTTATCAGCCGCTTGACACACGGCTATGGCTCTCGGTATAGGCAGGCAGCGATCCGCCACCCCCCCCCCCCCCTCGTTCGTAAAAGCGCTCCTATACTCCGTTTTCGTATATATATTTTGTATATAATACATATTACATGACTCACGCCGACGCCGACTACGACGCGCTAAGCGACAACAGCTACCCAAGTGCAGCAGCTCTCGCCGCGACTCTCCTCCTCTCTTATCGGACGTCGCGCTACGCGGAGTGCCGATTATTATTGGTGTGTGTATCACCGCGCATATATAGCACTATAAGCCGAGCTATATGTATACGCCGATAAGCAGGCAGCGGTATACACGCATACACGTGTAACATCAAAGGACGATCGTCGTAGCTCGGTCGTCGTATATAGTCGGCGGCGCAGAAAAGATTAAACGGCGCAGCAGCAGCGAAGTAATTATATATGCGATTGTTTTCGAGCTGTGTGCGCGCACACGGCGATGATCCGGCAGCGTCGCATGCATCATGTCGCTCTCTCTCTCTCTCTCTCTCTGTTCGCAAAGTTGCGTCGCGCGCGCGAGCCTTATATCGAGACACTGCACTCTGTGCACCGAGTCCGACCGAGAGTGCATAAAAAGAGTCTCTGTCTGTCTGTGTGTGTGTGTGTGTGTGTGTGTGTGTGTGTGGATCGGCATGGCGTCAGTACTAAATTAATCTTCGTCTATATTTACTCTCCAGCGCATTCTTGTCTTTCTCTCTGTCGATCTTTCTACGCGCGCCCAAGAGACTCTCTCGTATACGTACGTTTCGTTCGTATTCGCTCTTTTAAAGCTCGTTGGTCGTCGTCGTCGTCGTCGTCGTTTGTGAACGTATATAATATACACACAAACAGCAGCTACTACTCCTCGGCGACTCTCGACGCACACACTGCCTCGCGCACCAAGAGTAGCAGCAGTGCGTTGCACGTATTATTATTACCGCGGAGTAGTAGTGCAGTTTCCTGCCCAGAGCGCGTACATTATATATTTACATGCTGATATTATATGTGTGCTGCTGCTGGTCTGCGCGTAGCAGAGTAGATACATAATACACGTCGACGTCGTCGTCGTCGTCGTCGTCGTCGTCGTCGCCGCCGTCGTTATCGCACGTATCGTTGCGCGACTATAACTCCGCGACTCGACTCGATTACATAAATCTGCAAGCGGAATTAGCATTCGATTTGGCCATCGTGTAGCGTGGCACTACTATATATACAAGGCGATCGGCACTGACCTCTCGGCTCAGCCGAGCTCGCGCATAAAGCAGTGACTCGCTCTCGCTCACACTCTTACTCTGTGTATCGCGAGGAAGCGATGTTTTAAGGATAATATCGCCGATCGTCGAGTCAAGTCGAGTATCAAGCTTTTATAATGTTACCACTTCGCTTTATATAGAGCTCTAGCTGGAGCTCGCGCAACAATAAAATCGTGGGTCTCGCTGTGTTGCTCGACAGAGAGAGAGAGAGAGAGCAATAACAATCGCGCGATTCGCTCGCGTAGTAGCTGCCCCGCACGAGTATATATATAATATACCCAAGCGCGAGCAGCCGAGGCGCAAAAAATGGAAAATCCTTTCACTGTCTCGGCGGCGGTGGCGGCAGCGGCGCAGAGGGAAACGTCGTGTGCGCGGTGTTAAGGCTGCCTCGCAGGCTAAGTCTCTCTCTCTGTATGTGCGCTGTATACGCTGCCTTGCACACGATGTATATATACGTTTTGCTGTTGCTGTTGCTGCTGCTGCTGAAATCTAGGACAAGCGAGCAGCACACGGCGTGTTCTCGCTTTCTCTTCTCCAGCACTCCGTGCGGCGGCGGCGGCGATGGCGGTGGTGGCAGCTCTCGATGCCATAGGCTCGCGCGATCGCGAGCTATGAGCCCACGACTCGCTGCCTTCTTCGCTCTCTCGAGCGGAGCAGCGCCATGAAAAAGCATTATTACATATATATGATACAGCCCCACGGTAATTTACGAAACTCGTAGCAATAACGCTCGCGAGTTAGGCTTCAACGATCTGCTGGTGGTGGCAAAGCGCGAAAAATCCGATAAACGGGTCCCCGGCGGAGGCCCTGCGGAGCTGGTGTCGCCGCGCTGCGCTTATCCGATCGACGAGCGATCGCGAGTAGTGCAATTTCGTGAGCCCTGACTGCTGCTGCTGCTGCAGCACACGTATAGACACCCTTTCGCGGTCCTGTACACACGTACACTTGTGCACACTCGGTTGAAATGGTACTATATAATCGACCCGACTCGCCAATTGAATTCGCTCAACAGCGGCAAACTTTCGCTCCGACTCGCGCGCGCGCGTGCCTCTGTTACATATAATAGGCACTAACACACATACACAGACGTACCGATCCATTTAAGCATCGTCATCCCAGATAACGATGTATATATTATTATAATACTCACGGGGGACGTATCAAGTTTCTGATAATACTTTACTGCTCGCTTATATGTAGTATGTAAGCTACTTCTCACGCGAGGCACATCTATTTGTCAGTGCGCAACCGACATATGTCGACTGTACGTTTGGCCGTATATTTTATTATGCACAACGTGTGTTTTGCGAAGGAAGAGTCGCTGCTTATCTCGTGCTACCCATCTCGGACTCGGACTACTTGAACGATTTCCAACTTCTGTGTCTCTTGTATACCGATGACGATCGTGTTCGAGAGCCGATCGCGATCGAACCCGTGTGTACCTAATCGCTCGTAAAAAGGATTGCGATCGGCCTCTCTCTCTCTCTCACTCAGCTTCTGTATTAAGCTCCGCAACGTAAATAACTGCGCATTTATATATACATGAATAAGAACGACGAATTCATCTCGCTCGCGAGTTGCTTGTTATACAAAATCCTGAAAACGAGTCGAGCAATTTTTTTTCCTCCTTCTTTCTTTTTTCTTCTTCTTTCCGGCCCTGCTCTGCTCTCCATAAGAGTGAGAGACCGCACCGTTTCTGCGTACGAGTTTTGCTAGGCAGAGGCAATTGCGATGACTTTTTTTAACGGTAATAAACTCACACACAGAGAAAGAAATGTGCGCGAATGTGTGTGTACACAAACGTACATACCTACAGCATAATACGATTGACGTAAGCTCGTGGCATAGTTGTTGTACCGTTACTTACACACGTATATATACGAATACCTACGCTATATAATACTACAACACACCGAGTAGCAGAGCTCCGAGCTGAGCTGCTGCTGAGCTTCGAGAGCCTAGGCTGAAAACGATCGGCTGCGGCTACGTATCTACGTATTATAATGCGCGCCGATCGCCTATTATGGTTTGCCTTTTATATATGTGTATGATGTACCGCGCCTCGGACCGTGTGTTGTGTTGTATACATAATAATCGAGGCTACTGCAGATTTACTCGCGATCCCAGTGTCAAATGGCCGATGTAGTGTGGCCGATGCAAATAATATAACGACGACGACGACGGCGCAGGGGCTTTTGTTTTTGTTTCCGATGTGTGTGTGTGTGTATCCGTCGTTTTTTTTTCTCTCTCTCTCTGTCTCTCGTCAAATGCCAACGACTCGACGAATATGTATAGAGCGGCGCCAGGCCAGCCACACGACTGCCGCTGCCGCTGCTAACCCAGTTATCTTTATTAGATTAGCGGTCGATGTATGTATAAAAAAAAAAGAGAGAAAAAAATCGCTCCGATTTTCAACTATAACACACGCGCAGCGAGCAGAGGTACAGGTATTATAATTTCGCACGCAGCAGCATATAGTGAAATCGAAGGTCGCGCGTGTTCATCGCGCATATAATACGAATGTCTGTCTGTCTGTCTGTGTGTGCTGTGTGCTGTGGTGCAGGTCCGCGAATCGCGCGTGTATTTAATACACACAGAATGGCAGCAGGAGCAGCACGCGCGAAGTTCAACTTCCGCGCGGGCGGGCGGACGGGCGCAAGCTTGCATATACTACGGTACGTGTGCACACAGCACGTGTGCAGTTAATTAATTGTTCTAGGCTCTCTGTCGAGTTTCGCTAAAATAAAAGAGAGAAAAGAGAGAGAGAGCTGAAAAAAGAGCCGTTATTAAAAGTATCGCGTTCATTGTTGCAAACATTCAATGTTTTATCCTTGTGTGTGCTGGCCGCACATGCACAGAGAGGCACGCGTCGGTTGCTACTATATACCTACTACTCGCCTCGCGGCCCATTGTTATAATATGCGTCGTCGTTTTCTAACCCGAGCGAGATTACATTGTTATTATAAACGAGCCGCAAGATGACCGATCGATCCTCTCGCGCACTTTAGATACACGCATAATCATAATAATAAGACGTCGTCGACGACGACGGCTACGACGCGCCAGTGCGTCTCCTCCAAAAGCTTTAAAAAAACAGGCAACACAGCGACGACGACGCACTTACATACGTATGTATATATACACGGCTCTATATAACGCTAGCCGCGTATACGACGGCCTTGACAAAAGAGCGAGCGAGAGAGAGAGAATTACGCGCGTTGATAAGCGTGTGCTGCGCGCAGCAGCAACAGCACCCCCGCCTCTGCTGCTTCACCGTCGTCATATATTTATATACGTGCACACAGAGCTCTAAGCCTCTCTCTCGCGAGTTTCTCGCATTTTTCTAATTAGCCTTCTAGCCGCGCGGCTAATCGCTAGATTTGTGATCGCGTCAACTTATTCATTGTGTCCCATTTTTTTTTCTCTTCGTATTGTACACACATACACACACGACTACGCGCATGAATAGATAAGCTAGAGACTAGAGCTTTGTTGAACGAGTGGCGAACATCTTCGGGGCTATATTATAATACACTAATCGCCGTAGTGCGGTATCGAATTTGATCCGCATCGCGCGCGGATCGTTATCGCGAAAGCTCACTCGTATACACATGCCCTTCATCATCATCATCATCATAATGATCGTCTGTATACAGTACATACGCATGCGATCTAAATATATGTGCTGTATGTAAGATGTGTGTTTATTGCAAGGACGAATGTCGATTTCGAATGAAGCAAGGGAAAAAAAAATTGCGCAGTTCTTCTCGGGCAGCTCGGAGTAGCAGCTCTGTGGCGACTTTTTGCTGCTCTGTGTCTGTGTCTCTTTGTGTGTTAGTGCATGTGTGTGTGTGTGTGTGTATTAGCGGAGGCAATAACGAGGTGACACCAACACTCCGCTTTCGCAAACATGCATATAGCGACCACTAACACATACACACACTTACACGCTATATAACACGTATAAGAGTAAGAGAGAGAGAGAGAGAGAGAGACGTGCACGCAAGCTTGGCTATTATTAGAGACTCACTCGATAGCGTCGGTATATATGTTATATATAATGGCATAAAGTATATAGCGCCACGTTGTTGCTCTTTTGCTGTTTCTATACCGATTCTGCCTCGGCTCCAGAAAATTTTCAATCGCCGGGTTAACCATACATAATATAAGCATTTTTGTCTTCAAAGACAACATCGCGCGCACATCCGGGCTAACACCCATTATAATATAATACATACGAGTGCGAGATAAGGAAAATCAACGGCGATGCCCAGGCCAGAAATCGGCTATCGGCGAAGTTACCGACCACCTGGGAATATTTATAATTATATATACAACGCGCGATTGAAGTTTAAAAAGGAGGGGGTGGTAACTTCTATCGGATACGTACACAGCGCACACGAGTTATATAGTTCTTCCGCTCGCAGCGGGCAACTCTCCGCGCTCGCGATTATCGAGAAAGTCGTAATAAGGCCATTTAAAAACACAACCGAAACGAGCTCGTCCCCAAAAAGAAGAGAAAAAAAAGGCGAAAAAAAAAGCGGCCATTACGCAACGTTTACGCTGCTCTGCCACTGCTGATCGTTGCCGAACTCGACGACTACCACTACTACTACTACTATTACTCCGTCACGGCACCAAGCTCTTACATATACATATCATGTATAATGTATAGTATGTAGTTATAATAGTGTGTCGCCTCTGCACAGCACACAGTGTAAACGTGCGCGCGCGCGGTACTTTAAATCGGCTATAGATAAATAACTCGACGCGCTCGCACGACGACGACGACAGACATAGTGTAGTAGTATGAAGTATAATAACGTTGATATGTGTATTTACGTATATAAGACACTACAACGATTGTGGAATCGGAGGCCTTTTTATGCTTTTTAAAAACTTGACCTCATTCACGGGCAGCTTGAATCCGCGCGCGCTCCAAAAAACTATATGTATTCGCTATTTATCGCTACATTTTTCTGTCTTTTTTTTTCGCGCGCGAGTCGATTTGAAAGCTGGTTTAGTCGAAGTAGAGGTGCCACTGTATATACCACTGCTATCGGGACAGCTGCTGCCGCTGCTGCAAGTGCATCGCGGTGACTCGAATCGCGAGCGCGACTATAGGTTGCGAGGCTCTCTCTCTCTCTCTCTGATAATGTTGAAAGAAGCAGCAGCACTACCAATACGAATTGTGACACATTTCAATTTGCCTCGATACGTATTATATATCTATATGGAGATTGGAGCACACTGCTCGTGTTCGCAAGAGAGAGATATATAGAGCCGTGCTCGCTCGACGCGAGACAGATAGATAGAGAGAAAAAAAACGTACAACAGGATTATCGCAAAATAGGCTCACCGGTTCGATTCCGTCACGGTGGCGTCTCTCTCTCTCTCTCTCTCTCACTCGCTTACAAATATACACGCGGATTACGGACGCGCCGCGTCGTCTCTTCGTATGTATATACCAACGCACACATCTCTACCATGTGAAATATATACATGTGTGCGTCAGACGACGACGACGACGACGACGACGACTATGACGATGTGTGTGCAATGTGTGCATGTATGTACTCCTATATAGGATGCAGCACATACACAAAGGCATACAGCAGCAGTATATATCAATGGGAGGAAAAAGAGAAGAGGGGGAGGCAATCGAGCGTCTGCTGCGTTGCGCCTCGCTATTACTATGCTCACCGTGTATGTGTATATATGCTATGCTGCTGCTCTGACTTTTGCTTGGGATTGGATGACGTTGTGTATGTGGCTGTGTGTCTGTGTGTGTAGCCCCGGCTGCTGTGGCATGGCAGTCGCGGAGGAATACACGCGCATTTATATACCTATACATAATCGCGTTGCTATAGCAACCTGCGATACACTGTCTATCTTGCTCTTTGGCGCGCGCATGCCTGCCCTGGCCCGCGTGCAGCAGCAGCAGCAAACGCCAATTCTCGGCTCTCTTTTTCTCTCTCTCTCTCTCTATATATATATATATATCTGTCTCTATCTCTCTCTAACTCGCGAGCGACGCAACGCGTTCTTTTCTTTACGCCACGAGGACTACTATATACCACTACTACTACTGCTACGATGCACACTGCCAAAGCCGCAAACAACACAACGACGTTGCTCGGCTCGCTCATTTTTCTAACGGTTCGACCTTTTCTTCTTGCTTGTACACCTCGAATCATTTTCAATTAATTTAATAACGATATTATACCTGCTACTTTTACGCTGTTATTAATTGACCTTCTGTTGTATGTACCGTGTTGAAACCGAACCGGTTTTCGCTATATATATGTATATACAGGAGCGAAATAACATGATACGATGAACCTTTTTAACTTGCACAATGAGCCGCGTTTGTTGAATTCTCTGTCTCCCCAATTGAGTCGACAAAAAAATCTCACGTTGCACTCGTCGCAGTTGTACGAATGTCGAGAGTCCAGGACGACAATATTCAAAGATTCACCCCATGATGCGCGCGAGTGCAAGATTATACTCGTACGAGAGAGAGTGAGGAAAAAAAATTATTCAACCTCAATGCAGGAACACATGCACTCTCGCGCGCGAAAGAGAAATGATAAAAAAAAACTCGAAATCCTTCGTGCCGTCTCTCTACTACTACTACTACGTATAGTCGTGAAGCGCAGCGTGGACGTGGAAAAAGTTCACTCGCGAAAAAAAAAGAGAGAAGAGAGAAAAGAGAAAGATGAGAGCGGTAGAGATTCTTTTTGAAGCGAAATATGACATCCAGAGAGGAGTAAAGGAACGAAGATGAAGATGAGAAACGCTACTACCTACTCTACGTGCGATTGTAGTCTCTATCTCTCTCGGTATAAGCAGCGAAAACTGAAAAAAAAAGAGGAGAAAAAGAGCGGAGGAAAAAAATACCCGTGTAAACGCGCGCGCTCGCATCTATATAAAACAGGACGACGAGCTGCTGCTGCAACACACCGTGCAAGCAGCAGAAACGCAGCGCACTATATACGACTCTACTCTCTAGGGTTAAAGGGGGGCCGAAAAAAAACAAAGACAATAAAAGTCGCGTGTATATATATCTATATGTATACAAGGCGCCGCTCCGACTCGCTATTCGGCAGCAGCACACACACAGCTCTCGCAGCTGGAATAATTAGGAAGTTAGTAGAAAAGGATATTTAGGGGTGGTGCCAAGGAACTAAGACTGCTCGATGTAGACGATAAAAAAAGAAAGAAAAAGAAAAAAAAGAAGTGTAGTACACAAGACAAAGAGGAGTTTTCGTCTGGCGTGACGGCTCGGATACTTTCACTCGAGCACCAATTAAAATACGAATTTTCTTACCCGGTAATGAAGTTTTAATGAACGAGCAGCTCGCGAGCTTCGGAAAAAGGACTTTTTGGGAAAATTTATTTGCCCAAATGCGCGTGATGTATGAAGAGAGCTTCCAAGATTCATATCTATATTATCCGATTGAAAAAACTTGGATAACGTTGTGAAAAGGAGGCAGAGAGATCGATCGATTGGCATGCAAGGAGTGATGAAATCGAAACCAGCGGTTATATTAGCTTCAAAAACGTATTCAAATCGCGACGTAATAACCGATTGTTCGAGGCGCGGGTCATGAAAATTTAATTCTTCCAACGCGTTACAAGAATTACGAATGTCGAATAATAGCTGCGAGTGGCGTAATAGAAGCTTTTCGAGACAAATTTTTATATTTTGCATCGCTATACTAAATCGCGTAGCAAGTAAGTATATAGTCCGAACCGCAGTGTATACACGTGTGCGCTAGTCTCGACCGTATTAGAGACGAAATATGGGTCACGCGAGGGTGTGTGTCAAGGTATTGCCACCTTGAGAGTCGAATTCTACGCCAAGAGCACTCCTAGGATTCTTCTTTTTTTTATTCTACGTCGTCTTCTTTTTTCTTTTTTTTTCGTTCGATCGTATAGGAAAACACACTGTGTAGCGTGTACGACGTTATATTTCTATCGAGTCATGAGATTAAATAGTATCGAGCGATTATTGTCGGGCAGAGAGTCGGTATCGGCCGCTGAATTATGAGAAAACTAGGCACAGTGGTGCTGTGCGGTGCTGCCGAGAAGTCCATAATACAGAGAAAGAGAGGCGCAAATGCCGCGTGCCGTTGCTATACCATCTATTTTTAAAGGCGGGTGAGAGAGAGAGAGAGAGAGAGAGAGAGAGAGAGAAAGAGAGCATTTCTACGAGTCCAGAGAGCTCGTATAAAAAAGCTTCGGTACGAAAGAGCGCGCGCGGGTGAGAAAATATCTTTTTCTACAAGAGAGCAGAACAAAGGAGGAAGCACTGAGAATAAACATCCTCAGACTCATTCTGGATTTATGTACATAAATATATAGATGTATACACGTATTGTGCGGATAAAAAAAATCGAGGTAGTATATAAGCGCCGCATAAGTCATGACTTAGGCTTTTAACTAGCCAGAAAACCGAAAAGTAATGCATTTTTCGCTGCCGCTGTACGGAAATTCCACGAAGGTAATAATATTTAACATGCTTTTCTTGTAATTAAATGAAAAAAAAGAAAAAGTAATGAGACTCACGAGGTAGATGAATGTTGTCAACAGGTTCAGGTAAAGTTTGGCATTGGTTGAGAAAATCCAAAACTTTGTTTTTGGACTCGTCTGCGTTCAAGTTGGGCAGCTTATTTACGTGTAAAGCAGCCAACTTATTTGGTTCCTAAAAAATGGAAATTCAATTATGTAATATGTGATTCATGAGTGATTGTTCAAGAATAATGTGGCCATTTTTTAAAGGGTGATTTTGATTTCAAGAAATAATTGTTACACCTAGTTTCAAAATTATACCAAAATATCGTAACGAACTAAGTGACGTTACGTTTTGATGAATTTTGGTATTTGAAAAATCTTTTTTGATGAATAGATTGATATTTTTTGACTCTTTCTCAAAATAAATAAAGTGTAAAGTAATAAAAAACTTACATGGTTGATTTGTTCGTGGCTAATTGGATTTTCTTGTTTCACTGGCATTTGATACCGGGACTGTAGTTAAAGAACAATGTAAAAATTAATTATAGCTGGTTACATTTAAATTAACAAAACTCAAGCAAAGCTGTTGAGTTTAAACCAAAAGTAGATAAAAGTGTGAAGTCATTCATGTAAATCCACAAAAGAAACAGTGCGTAACTTTTCGATAACAACTAAAGAAACAAACAAACAATTATGGAAAATCCACATACTGCTTATGTAATAAAAAAGAAGCTCGAGTGTTCGTGCTTAATTTTTCGAATAAAATTCGAACAAATTTTGTTTCACCTCACACAGAGTTTACATTGGCACTCATGATTACTTTTATGAACTTTTGGTCAATACAGCGAGGAGGAAGAAACTTACCATATCCGAGTAGCTCTTCGACGACGACTTCTGTGAGTTCACTTCGCGCATACGATTCGACGAACTTGAGCTCGAACTCGAATTCTGGGCATTGTCATAGTTCGGAGCATTAAATGCGTGACTCCCTCTACTGCTCGGCGCAAATTTATTGTGATCGCTACTGTGACTCGTGGGTTTCTGTGACGATTGTTGCTGCTGTTGCTGTTGCTGCTGCTGAGAGGAAAAGTTTCCCCCTAGCCTCGACGAGGGAGGAGGGTATCCGGACTTGTGAGCGCTGCTGCTGCTGCTGCTGCTGCTGCTTGACCTGCTCGATGGTGGCGCTTGGCCGGACGACGACGAGGGTGGCCGCGGACCTCCCGGCTTTTTGAACTCGTTGGGATTCAACGCGCCGCCAGGCTGCACCAAGGCGGAGCTCTTCGAGAGTCCGCTTCGATTCGCTTGCCCGCCGTCTATTCCTATGAGGCCCTTGCCGCTATCGGTAAGCAGGTGCTTCACTAAAGAATGATTACCCAATTTGGATTGTATCTGTTGCGTTAGGCGGTCCTGAAACTCTGGATTGACCTGCGAATACGAGATCAAAAGGGCATTTTGAGTATCATACGTCAGTGGAATATTGCAAATTTGTATTAAAAAAAAAAATACTTTTCGATCATCTCATGTAAAATTTGTATGTTTCAACGTTTCGACTCGAGTTCTGGTTTTTTTCAAATACATTTTCTTACAAACGTATCAAACATCATACGATTTTCCCATATTAAGATTCAATCACATGCATATATCATCATCGCTTGGGGTTGAATAATATTTACCCGAACTGGGGCGCCGAACAAGGAATTGTCACAGTCCTCCTCATTCCTGGGCGAGCTGTGATGGATATTGGCTGAGCGACTACGTGAGTGGTCGATGTGTTGATGCGACATAGCTGCACGTGCTTGCCTCTCGCGTTCACGTTGGGCAGCTCTCTCAACGCTAAACAGAGACAGAGAAAAAGATTTACATTACTCACGAATTCTGATACATTTTCATTCGATGCATTGGTTCTATATTTTTATGTGTTTTTATGTTATGTAAAGAAAAAGGAGACGAGTTTATCAGCGAACGTTTGAAACTCATGTGGCAGGATTCCAGGGCAGTGCGCAGGAGAGAGGATGTCGCGCGAGATATGTATGATATGCAAACGCATCTCGCACCTCATAAATAATTAATCATCACTCGCGCTCTGCGCTCTATAATAACGTCACTCGAGACTCTCGTGTATCGTCACAATTTCATTAACTCGTTCAGAAATACAGCAGTGCAAGAGATAACAATGCGTTCTTTGAAAAGTATATACACGTCGTAAGACATGGGTATTCAGTTTCTTCGCCCACTACATTACTACTACTACTGATGCTATGCTCGCGCGCTTGCACGAGCCATTACGCAAAAGAAATGTCGTCAGCGGCGGTTATTAATGTGTGCGCTCATAGATGACAAAAGAAGATGACACTTGCTCATAGATGTGCACACACACAGACAGACAGACACAGACACGCGCGCGGGTTTATAAATATATCTTTAAACTATAATCCTTGCCTGAAACAAACCACTGCTCTTATGGACGGGAGAGATGGGAAGAGAGAGAGAGAAAGAGCACACACAATTATGCCAAGCACGTGAAAGAGTGAAAACCCGTTACGGGCGAAGAAGGGATAAGGCGGTAAAAGGAGGTGGCGGAGGAGGAGAAGGAAGGTGGGGAAGGCATGAAGGAGCACGAGTAGAAGGAAAAAAAGTACTGGGCGCGCGCGCCGCGTGCGGCGTTGCTAGATCTTCTTCTTCTTCGTCTTCTTCCACTACTTCGTAGAAGTGTATTTTCTATCTCTCTGTCCTTTATGCACTTTACTCGACAAGGAGAGAGAGCCAGAGAGAGTACGTCGCCCTCGCGAGGCCGCGCCGAAGGGCATTTGCACGGACGACGACGTGTATGTAGTTTAGTAATAGTATACACATTCGACAGAGAGAGAGAGAGAGAGAGGAAAGAGGGGTGGTGTTGGCGCGCGAGGAGTTCGAGCCACGATGCGCCGCTATGTCGTCGTCGTTTCTTTCAATTGCTCTTTTTCGCGTTTCGCAAGGCGCGCGCGATTATTAGCATTTTTTTTTTTCGAAGACGTAAAACAATCGCGTTTAAACTACCGAAAACTATGTGCGAATAACCGAACGAACAAGCGAGAGCAAAAAAAAATATACCTCGTTTATTTACACACACTAGAACGAGATGGCGATGAAAAAGTTTTTCCGTTTCGAAAAATAGATCTAGATCGAGTGTATATGTATAGGCGGCCGGTCTAATTGCACAGGAACTTTCATTTCTGCACGTAAACAGTAAAAGGTATCGTCAGCTTCTGCTACAACAGAGAGAGAGAGAAAAAAAAGGAAAATTGCTCATCTATGCACACATACAATTTATTCGCGCAGCAGCAAACTACACGGGCGATGATTACAGGCCGACGCATTCCATGCGATTTCGCATGAAATATCGAGTTATTACACGATTCCTGGGCTCTTTTATTACTTTGGGCGAGCAGCATTGCTAAACACATGCGCGCGCGTCTCTTCGGACGTATTAAAACTTGGACGAGATTTTTTTTTCACTTTGTATAACTTTACGCGCAACTTGTTGCATTTTTTTCTTCGACGAATCGCCTTATAACAATATAAACAATACGTCGTCAAAAGTTATTTCATTTTATACACGATGTTTTCGAGTATCTCACGTTTTTAACTTGAAACGTTATGAATTTCATTATTTAAATTGATACCTTTTTTTCAAACAAAAATGCGATCATTTTTTCACTCTCGACTAATTTCTGTGAATTCAATAATTTTTTTTTTATGAAAAAGTCAGAGTTCTTATTGTAATAGGCTCAAGCAGAGTTGCGTAATAGAATTTAACCTTGTCTAATGTGGCTGACAGACATCCGTCTATCGGAACAATTATTGTGTTCGTTAATTTTGCTCTGCTTGTTGTCACTACTACAACTCGCTCTACGACTCGCACCAACACTTTGCGACGATTAATCCGAAGGTTTGATCTGTATAATGCGCGCGTATGCGAAATATTTGACGCAAACAAAACAAACTAATGTCGCGTTATACTAGCTCGTAAAAAAGAAAGAATTTTCACAATATTTTTCAGATTAAAGCGCGTTTCATGTGCGATTTACGTCGTGTCATTAATTTAATAGCATTACGATTTGCAGGCGAGTACCGAGTGAGCGAGTGATGCCAAAAAAGCTCCGTTTATAAGCGATCAACTGCGAGTTACGTTTTTAAATACGCGCGTGGGTCCAACAGCACCGTTTATTATTTTTCATAACATTTACTTTTAATTAGTGCTTCTACTTCAACCGCTGTTAACCCAGTCCCATTGTTTTGTTTTATTGTCAATGGTAAAGCTTGTTAAGTTGAAAATGACTTCACGAGCGCGCTCGAATATGTATTTGTGTGCTTATGCATACTTTTTTGTCGTCCTTGATGCATCATAGTTATACAGTTGTCGATGGCCACAGAGGTATTATCAACAAAACGCATGAATGCGTTTACAAAAGGGAAAAAACGTAACGACACCCGTATGACACAGCTTGCGCACGAAAAAATGGAAAATATTTTTCACGAATCGTCAAAAGGAAAGATTATTGATGATGGGGGCGAATTTAATCGTTTTTCTTCCTTTTAAATGTCAGTAGCAACATGTGGTTTTATTAATAAACGAGGAATTACGAAAAGTCGAAAGAATAACGTGTTAACTTCCAAAATCAATAAATTTATTCTTGAAAAGAAGTCTTATTTCAACTCGGTTTTTTTAAAAGTATATAAAGTGTGTAAGTAAAGATTGGAGCGTCAAGGCGTTTTGTTGACATTTCATAAAAAAAAATATCTTCAGAGTATTGAACTTTTTAGAGATGATGATCAATCAATTCTTTTGTTTGATGTCAGTGGTATGAGAAACAAAGTTGAGGATAAACAATCAATGTATATAAGATATATAGATGTACGCAAATAAAACATTTTTTTTTTTATAAAATACCGTTATATTTCAAAGAAACAAGTTATCAATGCTGCTTGAAGTGTAAAAACACGATTCAAATCAACTCTCGAATGAAAAACAATTTATCGAGAAAGCCACATTTTTTTATAAAACTAGTTGAAACGACGAATGATTCAAAGAAAATTTAAATATTATGCCAAGGATTAGTTATCGGACGTGAAAACTTTGAAGCGGCGTTTCGGTGGCATCGACGTGATACCCTACTACAGCGATGCCGCCATTAAAACGTGAGAGCCTGTCACGCAGCAAAAATACTAGTCGTTATGTGTGCACCTTTAGTAGGCAGCGAGGAACAAGAAATAGAGGGAATGGCTCGTTGTGTGAACTGAAATGGTTTTTTTTTCTTTAAAGGGCGGACGCCTCTTTTCGTTGACGACGTGTGGATTACAAAGATGCAATGATTTATAAATAATACAAGTTCTAGATTTGAATCTGTCGAAAACTACTGATTATTTTTTACCTTATTGTAGTAGGATATTTCAATAAAGTAAAAAAATGATCAATAAACTATGTGTGGATTATTTATGCTATATTATTATAGGCTATAAGTGTAAATAAACTAAATGCAATGAAAAAACAGAAATGAGAGTTCTCTTGAGCTTTACATCAATACTACAGGTTAAGTCGATGTCTTGGCGTATAATGGTGGCAAGTTAGTTCCAACACCAGTAAGCCTTGATGGCTCTTCGGATTAATATAATTTGCTCAAACAACAGTTACAGTTTCAACTGCTTGCAATACAGGTTCATTCAAAGATAAACTAAGTAAATAAAAAAACCAATTCAAATGGCACCTCAACAGTATCAATTAAAAACATTATTATTTTAATTACGAGCTAGGGTGACAAAATTGTAAAAGTTAGTTGAAGCAAAGTTTGCTCGTAAAGAGCATCGCGTAATTTAATAAGGAAGCAGAGTGTTTCAAGTTGTTCAAAATAATTTCAAAATACTAGCAAAAAGAATTTGTCACGAAAAACATTTTTTAGAATGTTGACAGAATGAAAAAATAACAATAAATATGGTAGGTGTGTGAGCCGGTAGGGACTACCTTACTAAATGGAACGGAATTTCGAGCTTAAATGAGTTTAACAATTTCGGGTCACGTCGTCTGCAAATAACCCTCTGTGCATATATGTAAGAGCGAGAAAGAAAAAGAGAAATTGACGTATCTGCTGCTCATTTGCTACATTCTAAAATACACGTGCTTGGCACAAATAAAATAGACAAATTATCTTGATAAATATTTGAGTAGTATACATTAATTTTAATATTCATAAGCTGGGTTATAAAAAAAAATTTGAATTTCCTTTAAAATCTGAAAAATACTCATTTTATAGGCTTGATAGAAATTTTCCACTCATTCATAAGTCATGCAAGTATTTTTCCGACTGCGCAAAGGTTTTTTCAATCGAATATTCGTACTTATGCTTCACGAAACAAAGTAATTAGAACTTTGGCGAGCAGAGACGATGAATCAGTAGCTTTTGAAACATTTAAATAAAAGTTTGGATTGTCCAACGCGCGAAATGTCTTGAAGTATTGAAGTAATACACAGCCATTTTATTGAAAATTTCAACTATGAATCGAATATGAATAACTACATTGTCAAGCCTGATTTATGTAACTGTACTGATACAAAAAAAAAGAGTAAATTGATGTAATTCGAAGAATGATTAATTCAATTTAAGAAGTTACATTGTTATTTTATTACTTTAATCGGACAATTATGAACTATTTATTGAGATATACTTGACAAAAGTATACACAATTTATCCTTCGAATTTTATTAACGTACTTTTTTGTGCTTGAAAATTCAAAAAGCTTTTTCAATCAACATTTATTAATATTGAATTGTGCAAGATGAGGAAACTAAATAAATCTCAGCAGGTGTTTTCATATAATTTTTAGGTTAATGCATAGATTAAATAAATATATGAATAGAAATAAGTGTTCTAAAAATATATTAGATTATAATAATTTCAAACAAGTGTACTATTCCCCTAGAACAGGAAAAATAGATACGTCCTAGGGTTCGTGTAATTAGAGGCGGAGACGCAGCCGAATCCGATAAGCTCATAGCGCTGGGGCTGACTTTTTATCTCAGTTTAAGGTTGTGTACGATTTTTTATACGTAGAGGCCCGAGAACCACTTTTTTATGTCTGTATAATTTAAAAAACGAATTGATGAAGCTGTCTTTAATCAACGAAATTCGAAATTTATAACAGTAATAAAATCATTTCCGAAACGGCTAACAACTAACCACGCGTGTATTACGAAAGGTTACATATTAATGCTCGTTAATCTGCCCGATTGACTAATCGCCATGTCGCAGCATCAAGTATAAGTATCAATATTTCAAGCTTCAATAAATAAAGTCAAAACTCACTGATTGCACCAACAATAATGAAGAAAAAAAGACCCTGACAATCGTAGACTCGGCAGTGGTATAAGCAGACAAGAGCCCTTTACAAAGCTGTCATCGATTGACCCGACTTAGTACATGTTATGCGTTCGACTGAGACTCGCGGTGTGTTGTACTGTGCCGGTTAGACTATACACAAGGTCTTGGAAGCTCGTTCACAGAACAAGATTACACGTGCTTCACTACCGATCATTAATTACGACGAAATGTCAACCCAAAGTTTTGGAATTCGAAAGGCTGCAATAAAACTCCGCAGCTCGGTAAGCCATTAAGAATTATGATGAGTGGCTGCGTGCGTTGCGATCGGGATGGGGTCATTAAAATGAAATTTTCACCTCGAGAGACCGCGTGTCACTTTTCCACAGAATAAATTGTAAGTTAACGTGATTAAAACCAGAGCTCATTTTCCTATTATCTCGGATAGGTTCGAATATCAAAATTCAAGACAAAAAAGGTTTACTTAGAAGCAAATTTACATGTTTTATGAGGCGTGTGTTTGTGTTTGAGGATCATCGAACTCACGCCCCGCAAGTGTCTGGGTATATATATATATATGTGTGCGTGTAAGAGATAGTTTAGAGAAAGCAACGCACTGAGCGATGTGTGAGTGCATGTATCGAATAACAAGAAAAACTAGTAGCATCTGTTGTACCACTTGACTATCATTCTTTCCACCGTCGAGTGGATTTTTCGTGCACAACAGGCGTCAATCCAACTTCGCTGTTAATTCTAACCATGCGAATTTATAGTAAAAAGTGCAAAACGCAATAAATGATCATAATTGTTGACTCAAATTTTGACCCTATCTCAAAGCTCTCGGTTAATAAGATTTCAAAAAATGTGAAAGTATTTAACGAACGTTATCTCTCGTCGAGGAGCCTGATTGGTCGCTGCCTCATTCCGGTGGAGCTCCTTTTTATTAATAGATTATAAGGCGATCGTGCGCGCTCGATGATCCAAAATTAAATTGCCAGAATTGAAAGAAGAAAAAAAAACGCGTAATCGACTTTTACGGCCATATTCAATTTTTACGACGCGGCGACGCTACGATAATCTCTCTCTCGAATCGTTAGGTGAATCGTAATACAGTCGGGCCTTCGACGAACAACGACCACGACCAGATAAGAAAAGTCTGCGTGCGCTCCGCAAGTAGGTTGGCCGCCGAAGAAGAATAATTAAATATCGATAGAGGGGCACACAATGACACAGCGGAAGCTCGAGTCATATACACATACGAGAACTTCAAAAAAGACATAAGCATCCAACCGGGAAACAGATTGATGATCTTTTAATCGATTTTGAATTAGTGTGTGTTATAATGCGTGTATGGGCGACTCGAGATGAGAACTTCACAAGTCGTCATGAATAGAGTGGAGAACTGGCAGTGAAAACACATAACGCGAGACATAATCCAGAGCTTGTATAAGCGAGAGGAGAGAGACAGACACACACATACGACACAACGACGCGATGCTAATGGTTATAAGAGGTGCTGCTGCTGCTTGGGTTGCGACGACGATGATGGTGGCGGTGGTGATGGTGGTGCAAAGAGTCGCGTTACACATATAATAATACCTTTAACGCGTGCTGCCTGTATTGGCCAAGGGGAACAGTAAAAAAGTAGTTTGAGCTTTAGCCGCTACGCGAGCTCGGGCTCGGAATGCGCGGCGCTAGCAACGGCGACAGCAACAGCAGCAGCAGAGAGCACAGCTTTAGAAAACTAGAAGGCATGTCTAGATAGGCTTCCTCTCGCTTACATATTATTATATATCATGTGTGTATATATACAAAACGCACTAGACTCGCTAATATGTCGAGTTTTAAGGTATAAAAGACAGCTGATGTTTTAGTGCTGAATAAACGACGCGAGTACAGGCGATCATTGCATGACAGAGCAGCGGTGGCAGCAGCACGCGGGGGTAATCGTTACATACCGTATACACAGACGTTTAAAACACAGCTCTCGCTCGCGGACTCGGCGAAGACGATGATGATGATATCGGCGCGAATTATCGATCGGTTTGGGTTGATGGAACTGGAGAAGTGAACTTTGTTCTCTTTCTGTCTCCGTAGCCTGTTTACTCGGGGATGCGTCTCGCGATTACCGACTGTTTACGTATTTTATATCGTACCCGGCGGGCTTGGGATTTAATCCGAGAATGAGTGAGAAAAAGTATGCCGCGCATCGGGCAAAACGGAGTGGAAGATGCTGCTGATGCTGCTGCTGCTGCCGCTGACCAATAAAACTCGCAGTTATGGTGGAGCACATCGTCCGCATCGTCGTCGTCGCAAAAGTTGAGAGACGCCAACACGAGAGCTTCGAGAGCAGAGCATCACAGCCTATAATATATAACGCGTCTTTCTCTCTCACCCGAGAGACACATGTGTGTCTCACTCAGTCGCAGTTCGCGTTAAAAATAAAATGAGGTCGATAGCAGCAACAGTAGCAGTAGTAGTAGTAGTAGTCTTAGTATATAAAGTAGTAGGTAGAAAAAGATTGGTGCTGGTGCTTGTTTTGTCCCATACCGTGGCCTCTTCATATCAACGGAACGACTCCGCGAGGGCGAAACTGGCATGTTTCGCCGACTTGGAGACGACGACGACGACTGTTACGCGTCGTCCTCGCTGCTACTGCCGCTGGTGCTGCAGTGGTGATCAACGCGGTTGACTCGCTGAGGTGCATGGACGACGACGATCGGTCGTAAAGAATCCCGAACGAACGAACGATACACTCAGACACTCGTACACACACTGAACAGCTGCAACGCCACTGCTACGCGTAGTGAGGTAGAGAAACACGAGAGAAGAGTTCGAGAGCCGATTTCGTTCCTAGTAGTGTTTGGCGACACGACGACACAATCCCTACGTATACGCGAATCTTTTTTTTTCCTGCTCTTCTTACCTCATGTTCATCAGCTCGTTCTTCTGCTTCTTCTTATACTTATATTTCAACTTCGCGCACACAACGCTCTCGGATCGCTGTGCGCGTATTATTTTATCGAGGCGTAATATCTATCGATATATATTTAGCACGATGTGTCGATGCGAGAAGCGTACATACGTCACTGGCGCGCGGCGCATATACACATGCAAGCCTTTTAGGCAACACACACACACTGACTCACGACGCACTCACGAGAAAACAGCCGCTTGGTTGCTGCTGCTGCTGCTGCTGCTGCTGCTGCTGCTGATGACTGGCACGGACACTACGATTATCTTATACGATTATCAAAACCGAAGAGCACAATTTTTTAAAACACAACTTCAGGCACTGAAAGGCTGTATATGTAACTCTCTCGCGCACACACACAGACTATGTAGGTATGTAACCACGAAACTTCACTCTGGCACTGACTTGCGCTGGTATATAGCAGTAGTTGGGTAGTAGAGACTGTCCTACCGGACGCCAGATGCGTGTGCTGCTTCTGCGTACAGGTATATTATAATAATGTGGTAGGAGGGACAACAGCAGCGGCGCAGATGCTGGCTGCAGCTCTCTTGTTATATATCCCAACTATACCAAACGCAGCGCAACTCGAGAGGATAGGTATATATAAGGTTATTATATACACGAAATATCGAGAGGCGCGCGTCGTTAAAGCACTAACTATAATCGTCTAATGCACAGCACTCTTACGTCTCGTCTCGGCTCGACTACTGTGTACTACAGTAGCAGTAGCATTTGTAGCGGAGGAGTAAACGAGAGTCGGCGACACTTGGACACACGAACACAAGTATATATCGCATATATTTATTAAATATACTCGCACCCACGTACACACGGACACTTGGGGCACGCACCACGCACACCGTGTTGTGTGCGCTCTCGCTCGATGAAACTACAACACAACTGAAACGGTATTATATTTTTAGTACTGCGTGCGTTCGAGAGAGAGAGAGAGAGAGATAGAGAGACTGGTAACAAGCAGCATGCAGATGGCGTATATGACAACAGGCACACACAAGCAGGCAAGGCAGGCGGCCGCCGAGGGCGGCGCACACTCTCTTACCCGTGTGTGCTGTGTATACAACGCGCGAATCTGTCTGTGTGTGTGTGTGTAAGTCGGAGAGCGCTAAGCGGAGGCAAGGTCTACTTTTCAACCGAGTTCGTGCACGACGACTCGAGCCGACTTCGCGCGACTAGCTACGAAGACGACGACGACGACGACGACGACGAGTCACTCTCCTCGGCACGCACGCACACGACGACGACGGCACTGACACTTATATAAAATAATAATACACGATCGCACACACCAGAGTATTTTGTAAGTGCATGGGTTTTTGCCACTACGCGCGAGCATATGATCAACAACACGACACGATGCAGCAGACAGACTTTTGCACTGTACTACACTGTGTAGAGAGCACTTTTGCACGCGCACCACTGTTATAATATATAATACGAATGCACACTCTCGATGGGCGACGATGACGCGACGGATCGTCGATCTATATATTACGTTTATTCCCGATTATAAATGTTATTAATTTATTAAGATGTATATTTGATATATTGTGATAGCTCGGCGCGCGGGGGCCCGCACCAGAAGAACAACAAGCTCTCCGCCGCGCGATCACCGACTGTGTGTTGTCCGCCTGCCAGCCTGTTATATCGAATACGTTATACCGAACCGAGAGTCCGCTGCTGCTGCTGCTGTGTGTGTGTATCGGTGTGCGTCAGATACGTAAGGCTGTGTGAGTGCAGTAATATTACGGAGCGTGCCTACCTATACACACACACGCACACACTTACGTATACACTCACTCGAAGAGCGGAGAGTGAGAGAGAGAGAGAGAGAGATACAACTCCGTATATTATACTCAAGGAGCGAGAGTACGAAGCGGTGTGTTCGCTGCTGCTGCTGCACGGTATTACGGCGCTTGCGCGTAGCAAGCTTACCGTGGCGATTCGCGCATACGTATGTATATGTGCAAACCAATACTCGTGCAAAAAAGAATCGGAGTCGTCGTCGTCGTCGGAGGCATATATCGCGAGGAGAGCATGTAGAGGCGGATGGAGGCAAGCAGCAGCGGCGGTGCGGCGGTGGCGGCACTGCCTGCTGTTTTCGCGCACCAGCGTGCAGGAGCAGCACTTGCAAGAGACGACAGTCAGCGGAGACTCGACGACCCCTCCTCCCCTCTCCCTCTATCTCTCTCTCTCTGGCGCGCGGCTCCAACCCCACCTCGGGGGCTTCGTGACACACGTGCACCGCAGCAAAAGTGGCGGGGGCGCGTATACTATATGTGTATATATATATATATATATATATATATATATATATTATATATTATATATATATATACGAGTGGCCGCTTGGCTTGGCTTGGCTGCTTGGCTATTGCGCTTGTATGTAGCGCAAGCGAGACGGATGCACTCTTTTCGTCAAGACCTTTTAACTCTCTTGCCTCACTCGCTGCTGCTATGGCTCGCGCCTTCTCTATCTCTCTCTTACCGCGCGTATGTGTATACATATAACGCACACGCATATATATCTATAAAAGCGCTACTCGCTTATACTATACTCGCTCTCTTTCGCTCTTCGAATCTCCAAATCGAGCATTTCGATCGTTCGACCTTTTATATTCGCGCAAATTCCTCGCTGCTGCTGCTCTGCGCTCTTTATTCTCGCACCGTCTCCCTCTCTCTCTCTCTCTCTCGCACGCTCTCCTTTTTTTCTTCTGCTTCTTTTCTTTTATTTTTTTTTAAAGTTCCACCGACTTCTAAATATCGTCAGCCTTTTAAATATTTTCGTCACGGCGTATAAGCATCATAACAATCATCGTCGTCGACGCGACTCTCTCTCGCACACACATAGACACACTGTAAGCGATTTTCCTCCGCGAGTACTATACAAAAGCGCAAAAACTTATATACGCACACGGTAATAATAAGATCGTTAACACGCGTAATAATCAATGCCCAACACATGTATACGCGCGCGCACGAGTACGTAATTAATAAATGTCGATCGCCTATATAGTAGAGAAACCTATATACGTATATGTATATGCGATGATGATGTATGTAAATATCAAGCTCAAACGTATAATGACAATTCTGCGCATAACAAAAAGGAGAGATGATGATATGAATTTTTTGATGGCGTTGGAGGTATAGTGGCGATTGAAATGTGTTTATTTTTTTTTTTTGTTTTTTTGATTGATACGAATGTGTCGAGTTGCATGTAAATACATACGCATAAGAAGCCTTGTGCGCTACTGTTTATAAATTTCTCCTGTGCGTGCGCCAAACACCGTTCACTTCACTCATCTGCGTATAATAATGTGCATTTATGTATACGTGTGTACGTATACAATATAACATATACGATGATCGGTGCTGCATATATATTATATTTATATATGCATACACAACTTATTGTTCACTCGCAGTCTCTCTTGGCTGTAGTATGCGCTGTTTTTCTTTTTCTCGAACTCTTCAAAATATATATATATATATATATAACGCGAGGATATTCGCGCGATGAGTCGAACATATGGTCTTTTTTCGAGCACTCGCAGCTTTGTGCGCCACTTAATTGTCTATCGATCCTTTGAGCCAACTGATTTTGCAACCGAAGAGCACGAAAAATGGAGTAAAATTATATCGGAGTGCGCTGCTCTATGCCGTGTAGCAGTAGCAGGCAGCATTTCGCGGCGGAAGCCATATTGCCGCTGTACACACAAAGCTAACGTTCCCCCGCTCTCAGCAGGCCAGGCAGGCAGGCAAGCAGCGATCCGCGCGCGTTCGCTCGCCTCGCTCTCGTGTTATATTATAATAAGCGCTATATACTATATGTTTTTTTCGCAGATATATCTACTGCTACGCTACATCTATATGCGCGGAGGTGCATGTGTATACGCGTATACATACATACACACACGGAGAGCAGAGCAGAGCAGACAGACAGACAGACATGTATACACACAAGGTGGGCTGCTGCTGCTGCTGGTGTGTAGCAGAAAAAGCAGCGACAGCAGCTGTGAGCGTGTGACAGCTCGCCAGAGAGAACAGGCTGATAACGCAGAGAAAAGACAGGGAATAGCTTATCCGATAGCGAGAAAGTAAGATCACGACGACATCGCGGGGAGATCCTACTTGTACCGGCGGAGTATAGAGAGCTGCACGACGTATTATAATGATGCGTTAACTTGTGTGTATCGTCTATATACCGAGCTCGTTATGTAGCCGTTATATGAGGCTCGAGGAGCGTGTACTACGCATACATGGGTCCCGAGCGTGCCCCCATCGCATACTTCTATATACCTATCCGTATCTATATAAGGTTTCGCCTGCGCATGCCTCTTCTTCTCTATAAGCCGTGACTGACTCATCTCAAAAAGTTGCCAACGTTCTCATAACAGTAACCAATTATGACGATTATAATTATGTTGCGTTGTTGTTGTTATTGTTGTTGTTGCTATTGTGATTGACGATGTTATCGTTTTTTCTTTAAACTGATTTATTAATGCTGCTATTTCTTTTATTTTATAAATAGTGATGATGAGTCAAGAAACGATTCGATGCTCTAATAGTGGGTAATCGTATTTGTCTATTGAACTTTGAACGTGATAGATGTTCGCGAAAATCAGATAGAGTTACAAATTGGAAAGAATACGAGAAATGCTTTCTTACTGTTTTTTTTCTATTTACCTGTTTTCCATCATTGTCGAATGTGAAAATAACACTTGTTTTGACATTTGTTACGAAACTTTCAAAAGAATGTTAAACAGATTTTAAAAGACTACATTTTTGTAGGAGGAAAAAAATCAAAAGAGTTAGGTTATGCTTCACTGAGCGTTGTTCACGTCGTTTTGAAGTATAATCTTTCAAAAACTTCAAATTACTTCGTGCTTTAATCAAGATATCGCGAGAGTCTGTACTTTCGAATCTCTACATTACCGACCTTTAATATGACTTGCAATGAAAGATATTTAAAATTTGAATCGTTGATATGATATAACTCAATAAATTTTTTTACTCGAAATAAAATAACTTTAAGTTTCAATTAACTGATCGTCTTAGAAAACGAAAATCGGACAAATTAAATAATTACTCTAAAACACGCGTCAAAGATATTTTGTTATCAAGTGACTTCTATGTCGTTGCAACATGTCAAAAAATATCTAATTTGTCTCACAAGTCACCTATGAATGGCTTATCGTACATTTTATTAATTTGCCATGCTGAAAATTACCAATGTATTTTAAGTTACTGATGAGTCGACGAATTTTTTTACTATGAACAAAGTGAATCTTCATATTTCTACTTTTCAAATCACACTTTAAGCCTAGTATTAAAAATATGCAAACTTAGAAAAAAAAATTGTTGAATAATTTGTTTTTATAAACTATTTGTTTCAAGGAATACAATCATTCACGCAAGAGAAAATATTTTACCATACAATAATCCAATGCATTCATACTATAACTAAGTCAATGGCATCAAGAGAGGAAAGATAAACCGCGATCAGTTTAATTGAATAATCACGATCAGATATTATGCTTATTTCTCCGTCTACTACTAACTTGGAGATTTAATGTGTTACAGAAACCAATATTATTATGCATTACTAATATTACGAGATTCATGAAGTGTTAGTGCTACATGCAAAAAAACATAATGTACAAATAGCCAGAACATTGAAATTTCGAAGTTTAGATCTAAATTCCACATCGAAAATTAACTTTAATACATTTTGTTTGCATATAATTAAAATTTTGCATTGAATCTCACGCGCTTAAGCACAAATAACTGTAATTACAAAGTTTTAGGAAACGATTTGAAACTTATTAATGTAAACTTAAGGTAGATTAATTATCTCAACCAAGCGTAAACAATCTCACTTTGATAAGATTGCAATACCAAAGGCTTTTTTTATAAAGAATATACTTTTAGTTAAAAATTTCTCTGAATTTTAGCAAGACATTGTAGTGATTACTTGTGGGAGAATAAACTATAAATTGAATGAAAAATTATTATTAAAATATCATCTTATTCACTCACGTTTATTTCTTTATTCGCCCACAAAATGTATTTGTAAAAATGTAAGCATATTGAGTATCGTTAATGTAATTGACAGATCAAAATGTTTATATTTTGTTACGTTATAACTTTAAGAGAAAAAGTTCGAAAATCCGATAAAGAGATATATTTTTCTTCCAGTAAACCAGGACCTTTTGAAAGCTTTTGTGCCATTTCCGGATAGAGGGTAACGCAAGACTCGGCGTTGTATACGCGCCACCACCACCGCTGTCACTACCAGGAAATCAATAGCGCACAAAAGCGTGTATGCGCAATATACTCAAGGTGCACACTATGGTCAATAATTTTGTAAATAATATGGTAATACTTTCGGCATGAGAAACGGTAGGGACGTGTAAGATGACACTTTTTTTAATAAATCGTAACCGATAAATAACTGATTATTATTTGTAAAAATGCAATCGAGAGGCTCGAGTTTCATCAATTAGACTTGAGTAACACATATGGAATGATAAAATTTACTCGAAACTGAATAATATATTATCAATGTCTATTCTCAAGCGCTTATTCGATGTACAATTATTTTATCTTGTTCATGTGGTAGCTGTATTTCCCGGTAACAAAAAAGGTTTTTCAGTGACAACCGCAGATAAGAAATTAATTGCAATCATCAAATTTACATCATTATTTTATCATTTAATCGTGTTTTTTTTCGTAAAATACACAGACAACGAATAATATGTAATTATTTATATAAATTCACGCGTAGTTTTTCTAAAGAGTATATGTATTTTGATGTGATAATGTAGTGCTCGAAAGCTGATTAATGAAAAGTCGAGTGATTTGATAATCGCTGGTATTATAGTAGTGAACTTCAGGAATCCGGATATAGCTGATGTCATGAGCCATTCAGGTCACAATTTGCTACTTTTTGCATATCGTGATAAATTTAATACTAGATTAGAGCGATTAACGACTTCATACTCGTATACTAGCAACCCTCTTTACATTCGAATCGTAAAATGACCCTCGTAGGAAGTTCACAACTTCACGTACCTATTTCAAAACTTAGCATTTTATCTGATCTACATTTAATACAAGTTATTCGTGATTGAAATTTTTTGATATTTTATACACAAGATAATTTGAAAGTGTTCAAGGTGGAATAGATAATTTGTCAAATATCGTAATGTTCTTATTAAAGTTTAAATTAAATGAAGAGTCTTGAAACATAAATAATAAGTGGTAACCAAAGCTTATTTTGCAAAGTAATTTGGTTCGTGATAATTGATCGAATGCACAAGAACTAACTTTGAACGAGTGAACTCTTGTAAAAATGGTAAAATTTGAAAATTCTTATCAGTTGATCCAGCTGATACGCATTCACTTTTAGAGCAAGACATCATACGTAAACACGTAACTGTACCCTGCAATATTATACAGCCTTTCCCTTTCTTTCTCTTCGAACGGTATGCCATGTATCTATAGAGATTGACTTTCACCTTTCAAAAAGTCCTTTAGTTATACCTCGATAAAAAAAAATGTAAATTACATCAAACTCCAAAGTTTAATATTTAATCTATTTATAATTTGCACGGCTGGTTTGGCACACAGTAACGCACGTTTCTTGATAAAATAAATATAAATCTATAGATAAAGAGTAATTTTTGTTTCGCCAGATGAGAATTAATTTTATATAGGCGTCCACGCGACCTAAATTGTAAATTCGTTCTTCTTTGACGTAAGAGAAACCTCGTGAATAAAAAAGAAAAGACAGACATACGCAAGTAAGCAAACTTTCAAAGTTGACTGACATCTGTGGTTTGTTAAACGTATCTTAACATTCTCACTTCTTTTATATCGAAAAATGGCCGATGAAAATAAGAAGTATTTAAAAAATGCACTCGACTTTGGAAACGAAAACAAAAATTTACAATTTAGTTTTCGATTACTCTTAAATACCCTTGAAGATCTTTTTTTTCAATTGATCTCAATTTCTCGACTGCGGTTCGGGATGGATATTATACTAAATACGCCAGTCGATCAATCATGTACAAAAAAATTAAGTCCCCGACTCAAAAACTCACTTGGCAAAAAACATGAGAATATTTTTACTGATTCAAATTTTATTTATCCATTCATGTGCAAAAATGGCGCACCAACCAGATTTTCAAAGCACATCGGTTATCTGGTGTAGGCTCTAAGTTTTAATATTATTGTGTGGTTCCCAGTAATTGTATTGTACTACTTTTTCTGCAATGGTATATCCTTGATGATCAATGCGTAACGCGCGTTCCTGGACGGGCCTTCGATCATCAAGTTTCTCATTTGCGTGACCTTCTCTTTCTCAACTTGCTATTCATACATATGTATGAATGCACCTGCAGAAGGTATGATCGATAATGGATAGATTTTTGCTTTAGACATCATACGAACTGATAAATGGTGGAATCGTTGATTATTCGTTGATGGCTTAGCATTTTAGATTTTTTTTTTCAACGATTTCGATATATAGATAAAAAATTTTTATATTATGGTGGAAAGTTGTAATTAAATCCCCTAGGGTTACGATAAAACGATAAGATTATATAGTAAACGGTGGGGGAGGAAGATGACAAAATTTTGTTTTTAAGACTTACTTTCTTTAAGAAAAACTACAGACTTTTAAAAAAACTTTTTTCTTGGGCTTCTGTGACTTAAAAAAATGCAATCCTATTAGATCTGAATTTTTTAGAGTCACAATAGCTCCGAATTTGACAGATTTGTGCAATTGCTCCGAATTTAGAAAAAAACGATTGCTCTGTTTTATCTGAGTCTCGTTTGCTCTGTCTAAGTTGCAGTCGAGATTGTTCCGAATTAGAAAGAGTCGCGCGATTACTCCAATTTTTAAAAAATATCGATTGCTCCGCTTTTTATGGAGTCTCGTTTGCTCTTTCTAATTCAGTGTCGAGATTGCTTCCAAATCTCGAATCGATGACTCCGTATTCCAAGTCTTCAGTAGTATAGTGGTAAGTATCCCCGCCTGTCACGCGGGAGACCGGGGTTCGATTCCCCGCTGGAGAGAATTTTTTGTTTTTGGAGTCTAATTCGGAATTAACCTGCTCTACCAATGCTAACGAGAAAATTTTTTTCCAAATTTTCCGGGGAAAATTTGGAAAAATTTAGCAGCAAAGGTAACTTGATCGCTTCAAGTGAGGTTAAATTTAAATCTGAACGGGTGCATTGTGTTTATCTATTACTTTTAAAGTAAAGGGATAATGTGATGTAGGTTAATTAAAGTACTATGTAAAATTAACTTACGTGGACTTGTTAGAGGCTTTGTAAATATGATTCCGGTCGTCATAGTAGCCGCTGGAAGACTTCATATTCTCCTGAGCCACTACAACCTGACTCCACTTGTAATAGTACTCTCGTTTTTGGCTTGATTTATGTCTAGTTCTAGCAATTCGATTTTTATCTGTTTTAACCTAGCCCCAATTCGGCTGCTGGGCACGCTGCGAGCCTTGAATCTCGATATTGTGTTGTCATCACTCGGAACAAGACCGTTACACAATAAGCATTTTCCAACTTAGTCCAAAACCTGCAAGTATAAAATTAATAATGAATAAAACTTAGTAAATACTACATGTATAAAGTTTTGGAAAATCATATCAATATTAAGTAAAAAAACTGAATGAAAAAGTTCGGTCAAGTAATCAATTCAGCTTTTTTGAAAGAATTAATAAACTGGCTATATTCTTTGCAGTCTACAGCACCGCTTTAAGTAGGTAGCAATTAAATAATATTTGTATCTGTCCGTGAATTCAAGTTCAGTTATTGAGATATTGAGATATAATCAAAGATACTGATTATGGAAACTTTAACTGATAAAAGTTGAAAGAACTATTGTTTGGAAATAAACTACTGTAAAAATGATTGAGCTATTAAGAAGTCTTATTGTAACGCTTTGTTGATGTTGTCGTAATGAGCATTTGTTTTTCATCATATCTTACACGTGCAAAATAGCAATTATGCATTTTTAGTCATATGAAATCACGAAATGTTTTCCATCAGAAATAAACAATGATAAGTTTTCGTACATGGAATAATCATTTTAACCACGGGTAATCATTGTGAAAATTGAAATGGTACTTTTACATTCATTTTCATTTAATTTTTTTTAATATTATAATTACTTCAAGTTCATAAGAATCAATTATTCAGGTGAATTGAAGCATAACTTCCAAAGAACCCCAAATCAAATACACACTTGTGCAACGATAATCAACAAATGTTCAGGAAAAAGTTTGGTAACAGCTACTTCATTCTTACTCAAAATAGGTCGTAATCAGTTCATAGAAAATTTTCAACTCACGAAATAATTATTAAAAATGCGGAAGCCGATCGTTTTCACGTTTAAATTTAAGAAGTGTTAAGGTGGACTTAAACACTGCGCTCTTATGTCCTAAAAACATACACGTCATCGCGCTAAAAAATAGACGAGGAAGAAGAAAAAAAAAGTAGCAACTCGCTCGGCACCGAGCGTGCGCGCGCGGCCGGCAACTGGAAAATGCTGTACCGTAAGTCGTTCCACTTTATACACAGCAAAAGAAAACGCTCCGGAATCCATTCGCTTGTGTGTTCATATATGTATATATAGAGAGAGAGAAGCGAACGTTGCGATGCGCACTCAGTATGCGGGAATGCAACAAACCAATAAAAATTGTCTTCCTCGGGCAGACGCGCACTCGACCATTCACTAATTCATTTGATCGACATTGTATAAAAAAACGCAAAGATTCGCGCCGTGACATAAACAATGATTTCGTTCGTGGAGAATCCAAATTTTTTACTTGATTAAAATTAGGATTTCGAACAGTTTGAATCTATTAGCGTAGAGTCGAGTGAATGTTTTAATGAAATTTTTACAATACTCGAGTCAAAGAGAGAATAAACATTTAGTACAATCGGGCCTGATGATTTGTTTATTTACTCATCTGTTACAACAATTTACGTAATTGTTACAAAATATTAGAATCATAAGTTAGCCAAGCGCAATAAGACGTTTGGTTTTTCTTCGCAATATGGTACATTTCTTTTGTTGATTCGTCCTCAAAATGAGTTTAGGCTCATTATATAACGTTCATAAAATGCAAACAGCGATTTACATCGGGTATATATAACTATTGCAGCAGCCATACATACGAGAAACAAGAGAGAAAGAGAAAGAGAGATAGGTATGCAGTACTCGCGCGCATGGCGCGGGGATTTCATGAGTAAAAGAGAGAGCTCAGCGCGCGAAATACGAAGGTCGTCTCGAGCATGCACACACAACAACACACACACACACACATAAAACACAAGCAACATGCACGTACTCCTTACGTACACACATGCACACCGCGATATATACAGTACACAGCACTGGTCGACAATGATGGCGTTACTCTCTTAGACGTAGCTCGCTTTTAAGATCTGGCAAGACCTATGGGATATGTGTCTGCTTTACGCCTGATTTGGAACAACCATATGCAACGTATACAGCGACTCCCGTGTGTTTCTTCATAGGATTGTATTCAAAAGTTGTTCAGTCGTGCAAAAAAGTGAAAATTACACTTGCTTTGTGACGATTCGATTTGTATTATTAGCAGGATCGATTTTGAAACGGTTAAGAAAGCAATTTCATGACTAAGGACATTCAGGACAACATTAAATTTCTGGAGTCATGTTAAATTGATTTAACAACAATGCTGTATACCCTGTAAACCAATGTACTAAGTAATGTTCAAAATTTGCTCGATGATAAGCGCCATTAACATCGCACCAAAGTAAATCCTTGACATGCTTAGCATATTATCATTTATTCCCTTGAATCGTACGTACTCGTCATTATGTAAATTAAAAAAAAACACAACAGCTGTTTCGTGTTTGTATGCTTATTCGCTGCAATTGATAATTTTTATGAAAAATCTCTAATTTGTTTTACCCCGTATAACGTCCAATGTATACCTATTAGTCTTTTATGTCAAGATTTGTATGAATGGGACATGAATAAATAACCGTTCAACGTTCGTTCTACTCGAAGTTTTCCAAAAACATTAGTTTAATTATTTACAAACGATAGTAATTGCACATGGTATCCGACACGAGAGTTCTCGGTACCCATTCGTCTTTTTGTTTACTTAAAAATTTTCAAAACATTTAACGACGTATTAGCTCTCGTTTTTTAAGATGTTAAATACGTAAACAAACGGCAAAAGTTTACCTTGCATTCGAGACGTGGTTTGAAAAACTCAATTAAATCGGCCTCATGTTTTCATATTTTAAATAATTAAAAGCACGTACTTCCGTATTACACGCTATTCGCGATATACACAAAAGTTACGCCGCGAAGTCTACATACAATGGAGAAGCGAATGACTGATTTAACCGTCAACAAGTTAGCAATATGTGTGCATCGATGTTACGGATGATGAAAGCTTTCCGGTCGTTGTCCAGTATATAGTCTTAGCTTTTCATTATATTTGCTCGATATAATATATATTAATGTCACGAAGACAAAAATCAAAGTAATATAGCCTCGACTCATTGAAAACCCTCCCAAAAAACGTATACATTTTCACGTATTCGATAACTTGGAGAAAATCGAGCGCGATATAATTCTCTCGAACTAAGTTCAAACAAAGCATGTAAAGGTCGCCGTTTACAAGCGCACATAATGCGCACAAAAAACGAGCGCAACCGTATACTCCAGCGATGGCGGCGTCCCATTTAAATTCGCGCCTGCCGAGAGAGGCACGTATACACGTATAAAAGACATATAACTACATGGCCAGTCAGTCAGAGAGCCGTGCAGCAGTATATATGTATCTCGGTGTTCAGGCTCTCGGGGCTTTTTCAAAGTGTTCGCAAGTGTGTGTGCGTGTGTATAAGTGTATATGTGACGCAACGCCCCTCGATTTCTTTTGCCAATGCGTATACATACACACACACATTTATATATTCATGCTACACACGTATATAATCTCTGTGTGCACCAGGGCACGCCGCAAGTTAGAGACCAAGACGCACACAACCGACAATTGAAATATATAATGCGAGCGAAACGATTCGAGCTCGAAAAAGCAGAGTATAAGCCCCATGACAATTATTTTCGCGATTCGATAGGGTCAAAAATCCGAAAAAGAATTAGTGCTCTATCAGGATAGTGACAAAACTTTCACTTTACTTTTACGCCGGCGTTGCCGCTGCTGCTGCACGTATAAGAAGCATAAGCGCAGGTACTCGAGCTCGCGCGCCGAGCAAATTTTCCATTTGTATATATTCGATTAATAACTACGCGCATGCACATATGCGCGCGAGTATTATACACATTAATGTACGTGCGTCAGTGTGCGCGCGCGCGCGACGTCAGTCCGCGCTGAATTATAGCTATATTTACTTGTTTTCAATGATAAAATCTAATTAAACTTGAAAATTTTTGTTTACATATGATTATTTACAATGAGTTATTTTGATGTGCGGGTCACGAAGCTGACCTTCGCACAAGATCGACAACCTTCCACGCGCGCAGTTATGAAATGCACAATTTAATTACCTCATCGTCGAGAAAGAAAGAAAGACGACAGACCGACTGCGCGCGACCAACTCTCAATAGTTCTGTGCGTATACATTATATACCTCTGTGCAAGTCGTAGTCGTCGTCGCAAAAAAGAAAAAGTTTTTAAATGCCTCGTTATTTGGAGTCGCGAGAGATCGCGAGAGCATTATACGAATACGGTTATGGCATCTCTCGTTTTATAATGAATATAAAGCGATCCTTATACCCAAAAATTTCTATCACGAAATGTATACGCTGTACTTTAAAACTTAAAGAGCCAGTAGACCTTGTGACGTAACTTTCTACTACTACTACATCTGTTGAATATTTTCCGTTATGCGATGATAATTCCGGCAATTACAGGTATGTCAGATATTTCACGATATCGACAGCGCAGGAGAGCGAGAGAGAGAGAGAGAGAGAGAGAGAGAGAGAGAGAGAGAGAGAGAGAGAGAGAGAGAGAGAGAGAGAAGCATAGAGTCTGATTCAGTCAAAGACCAGTGAGAGAAGATATTTTCAAAATATTTATGCATAAAACATTATAATTGATAATTGATCATTACGGATTTGAAGAATGCTACCGAGTTTTAAAACAATTCATCATTCGTTTCTCATTGTGACGAAAGTTCGAAATAATTGAAGATCGTCGCGTGTCCGGTCTCACGGTTCAAATGATTTGTCTAATTACGATTATGGAAGTTTCCGAACTTCAATATTGAAGGCACGAAAATAACATTTCAAAACTTCTTTTGTTTTTGTTTTATCGATAGACGCGGCATTTAATGTCTCGTGTTAGGATTTAATTGCTATGACACGTCACGATTACCAGAGCTCGTATTGTTACGAATAGTTCCAATTTTACTTATTTTAATTGGATGGACATGTGTTAATGGACACCTGTTAACTGAATCGATTTTCCGAGATTCCGAAGAAAAGCCTTGAATCAAAAGAATCGAGTTAGGGACACATGTGTCCAGCGGCGCCCCGATTGACGAATGATGATGCAGAGACACCAGTCGAGTTAAAAACTTGCGGTTTTCCTGTTGTTCCGAATAAAATAATTCTCACTAAACGAGAGGCGTAATATAATACAAAACACACGCGACGCATACTACGTGAGAATGTATTTTTCTTCGATTCTTATCGATAGCTCTCCGAGTATATAATGTAGCAGCCGCAGCAGTTTAATCGCGAGGTCGCGTTTCTCCGAATTTCAAAGACACACGAACGTCGACGACGATCACCTAATATTCAATGCTAAGAAACGCTAACTAGCATCCGAGGTTCGTTCGGAAAACAAATCGAAGCCAGTGTATGTGTAGGTAGGTATAATATGCACGTACATTTTCAGAATCCGCATAAATGCGCGCGTATACACATTCGAGGAGAACTGAATCATGTATACATAAATGCCGATATATCCTGCCTGCATATAGTAGCACTGTGCATACGCACGTGCGCGCAGCTGCACTCTCGCATATACTATATATATTAAATACGCGAACTGCGCGCGATGATGTTGTATACGTGTATTTGCGCACGCTCACTCACACACAGAGGGACAGATTAACGTCAACATACAGGCTGCAGCTCAGTCAGCAGAGATATTATACACGATACGCGTGTATGAGTGTGTGTATATAAACACATGCTACACCGAAGCCGCTGCTGCTGCTGCTGCACAGGCTGTATGCCTCCCGGACGGCCATAGAGAGTAAGTAGAAGTCGGAGCTGCCCGAGACACTTTGTGCGCTGTGCGCACATTGCATATGGCTTTCCTCCTCGTCGATATGTATACATATTATAAGAGCGTTCGTATATAGGTGTGTGTGTGTACGCTCGACCTCGCCAAAAAACCTGTATTACGAACTTATAGACGTATAAGCATATGTGCCGTTCTTCGGTCGGACCCTCGCACGGTTTTTTTTTATTGCTCGCGTGTGTTGCACCGAGCGCGTTCGTCACCAATGCGAGACACGAAAATGATTTCATTCAATCGTACCGGGCGCGTCGCGATTTGTACGAAATTTTCAACGATAAAGCCGAAAATACGTCGCGCGGTCAGCAGCACATAAAGTACATTACATAATAATTGTAAATATCAGATGGCCGTGTGAGAAAATTTAGGGTTGTATCGGCGCGCCTCGAGGGAAGCTAGCTAGCTGCTGAGAGCCGATGGGGAGCGAGCGAGACGACGCTGAAGGCATCGGTCGTTCTCCCCTCGCGCGACAATACGTACGGTTATAACTGAGAGCCTGCTTGCCTTAGCCTGCCTGCCTGTGCACTGACACAAAGTATAAAAATGTAATACCTATACGTGTAGCGAAACAATAAGTCTCGTTCGTCGTCGCATGCGTGTGTATGTGCGTGCGAGAGGCAATTTCAATATAATGTATGCGCTACTGCTCCGGTTGTTCGGGGCATCAAGTACGGCGATTCATTTGCAATGACTCGTTTTCTATATATATATATTATAATATTATACATACACACGTTGTGTTGGCCATTGCACATTGCTCGAGAGCTGCTTGCTGCCTGCGTGCACCTTATATATAACAAGCGATAGGCACGCTCACACACACACACACGCATTTACACACACTTGGACGTAAGAGAGACGACGCCAAGTTTCCCAGAAGTGGCGGGAAAATCGAACGCGCTCGCGATTCTACTGATGCATGACTGCAGCAGTACTGGCGGCGGCGATGCAACGTGCTGCAGTTTCAGTTTACATGTAGTTCACGGAGAGAGAGAGAGAGAGAGAGAGAGACAGGCAGAAAAAACTGCATACAGTGTGTACGTGTGTGTGTGTACACACACAAATACACGCGTTAAAGGTACACAAGGTAATCTCGGTTCGCGCGCGCGCGCCCGATGACAAACGCCGAAGAGGGGCTATAAGGCAACACAACACAACACACAACATACCTATATAAAATGCAGCAGCAGCGCAGCAGAGGCGGACACACGCACGCACACGAGAGGCACACATACTACGGCGCAGCAAAACTGGAGACACAAGGAAGCTAAAGATCGAAAGGAGGTTAACCTATAATATGCCGGCGCGGTGTTGTTGCTGCTGATTCTCTCCGTCTTTCTTTCTTGCATGCGCGCGTCCGAGACTGCACCAATGTATGTTTGCTGTAATATACGTGCACACACGCATATAAGACTTCGGTGTGTAGTCATGCGTAAGTTACTTTTGCGTATGTTCGTGTGTCAGCGTGTGTGTGTGTGAGTGCAGGCGCGCGTAATGCGGCGAAAGGACAGGACATGGTGCAACTGCACGTAGCCGCGCGCGCGTACGTATACACACATACACACAGTCGCGCGCACATACATATATATATATACAAAACAACAAATATTTTGACAGCGCTCGCGGTCGCGCGACACACGCTTCTACTACACACGCTTTTCTTGCCTGTCAATGACACACGGAGAAAGAGACTCTTTGTCGCAGCAGAAGCAGAAGTCGCGGCGGCACAAGCGAGGAAAATATCTGAACTTTGACACACGCAGCAGCATAGGGAAAGCCGCGCGGAAGAGGTCTCTGTTTACGTTTCGGTTATTCCGCTCTCTCGCGTCTCGTGTCTGTGCGTTATATAGGAGGATATGGGCTCGCGTTTCTCGACTCCTCTCTCGGATATATTCTCTTTAATATGTATAATAGTCTCCTCGCACGCACACGCACACACACGAGCAAATTTTCTACTCTACCGCTACGTTATCATATGGCAGCAGGCCCGCCGTTGTATTTTTGTTTACATAACCGCCTCGCTTATAAGCGCACGCTAACATTATGAACAATTATTATTATATATTATAAAATGTGTATCGCGCACCAAGAACAAGACTTGCCGTATCGCCACCGCGCTGATAAAGTAGTGGTACATGGACGGAATGTCACACACAGCCAGACAGCTCAGTAGCACCAGGCACAAGAGCACACTATATGCGGCAGTTTGTCGTCGTCGTCGTCGTCGTCCGCGTTAGGAATTCTACTGCGCGTGTATGTACTACTATGCGTTGGATACACACATAAACCTATGTGCATGCGTGTGTATATGTACGCGGGTACGTAACTGCGCGTACACTGCCGCTGTTGCTTACATATGTATACGTATTAACTCATGTACGTAATGTGTATACGTGACTGCTGCTGTTGCTGCGACTTCGATGATTACAGACGTGCATGCAGCCCGTGTAAAGTAGATGTAAATGACTGTGTTTTCTCACAGGCGTATTGCGGCGACTTACCTAGCGAATTTCGGGGGCGAAGAGCGAGACAAAAGATCAAAACGTTGTGTACTAGACAGCGCCAGGCACACGAAGCGCTGAGCCTGTGCCTGTTGTCGTCGTCTTCGTCGTCGTCGACGCTTCCCAAATTCAACGATATCGGCCTCGTCGCGTAGTCGTCGGAATCTCTGTCTCTCACACTTCTCGACGGTTGTTTTTATTTATATACTCTGCGACGACTGCTACTGCCGCTGCTTATGCGCTGTTCTTTCTCGCATCGACGACTAAACTCTCGGCACTTGTTTTCGCTTTGCTTCTTCTTTCTTCTTGTGTATATATTATAAAAAATCACAAACCACGGGGGCCGACACTGTTCACTTTTTAAAAAACGCACAGGATTTTTCTCTTGGTATCGAATATTATTATTATTATTATTCGCACACAATTGTTGAATTCACTCGGTAATCACTCAGTAGGAAGTATGCACCATTTGTATGTACACGGTGTGTTGCACAGAGAGTTTCGGCCGCCGACGCGCCGACGAGAGAGTAAACGGATCACGACGACGATGGCAGCAGCCGAGAGATACAGAGAGATAGAGATAGATTTTAAATAACCTATACTCCTCTGCTCTCTCTAATGTAACACACACACACAAACACACACTTATGTATAGAGCACACGCGCACTCACGAGCGAAAGACGGAGCTAGAGATGCTGTTTACTGCAACACACACGATGACCTGCTGCTAGAGAGAGACTCGCTACTGCGGCCGTATAGCAATCGTAGCATGTGTCGAGGTCGACTGCTGCTACTGCTGCTGCTGCTTGCTCGTTCCTTTTCGCAAAGTGAGAGAGAGAGAGAGACAGAAGCGGGACAGAGACAACACAACAGCACCTCACTTACTGGTATATAACTCACAATATTATAATAATTCACAAGTCACAAAGAACTTAAAGAGAGCGAGAGAGAGAGAGAGAGAAGCGCGAGCACGATTCGATCGCGTGCGTTAATGCGCTGCTGTTTGCGCGTTTATTATTTGTACATATGCGCGAGTGTAATATGTATATCCGCGTATATACTTGCTTACACACACGCACACTGTCCGTGTATGTGCGCGCGCGCGTTGTGTACGTATATCGGCACCGAGCACCGAGCACGGCGAAAAGCAAAAAAAAAAAAAAAAGAAACACTTTACACACACACTCACACAGACACTGTGCGCTCTGGTGAGCGATAAAGAATCTTGAAAGTCGAGAGATCTCCGCCGAGTAATTGGGAGCAGCTGATGGTGGACGGTGGGGCTTTACACTAGTATAATGCCTATATACTATACCCACACTACCACTACTGTACACCACACTAACGCGACGACGACTGCGAGCGGCGGCGGCGGCGCGGGAGGAGGTGCAGAGAGAGAGAGAGAGAGAGACCAAGAGTGCCGCGCGGCGCTCCGAGGCAGGCTCAAGCAGTGGAAAAGAGAAAGAAGGCGCGCAGATAAAGCTCTACGCTACTGCTGCTGGTGGTGGTGGTGGCGGTTGGATCTGATGGTGGTGGTGTCGACGCACGCACGGACGCACGCTTGGCATGACAGTTGGGACGTTACTGGCCTGTGCTTACTTGCCGTCTCGCTGTATGCCATGCTATGCTTATGCCTCTGCTGCTGCTGCGCTGTGTTGCTGTGTTGCTGCGCTGCGCCGAGAGCCACAGGTGTCATCGAGTCCCCGCTTATTGGTCTCCGAGCCGAGAGCTGCGCCGTGATATTGGCAACACGCGTTTCCCATGCACACACTACACAGTACACACGGCGGCTGCTGCGGACCTCTAATACACCTCAGACAGTGCCTTTTAATACGCACGGCAGATTATGTGTGAGTGTACATGTATTACACACAGAGACGCGACGGCGTCTGGCCAGTGGCCTATGGGCTCCTTAAAGTGCCTCGAGCTGCCGCCATGAGCGCGCCACTCACCGATATAATACAAGACTCTCCGCTTCGATGTAACCAATAGGCACAACAACGCTTTTTTTTCTCTCCCTCTTTGTATTATTATTGGCGCCTGCTTACGAGTTTAGCAGTCGGTACGCACGAGTCTTGTTATATATATATATATGTGCACTCGCGATGATATAAAACGGGGCATTCTCGACGATTCGCCACCTTTATTTTATGCTTCTTCCGCCAGCGGCACATATATATGCGTGATTAAACGTACTTGTCGATATATTTTATATTATGTGCCGCGGCTCGATGTAAACACGCGACGATGTATAATTATATATGCACGGAGCGGCTCGCGACGACGACGAGTTTCCTTCTTCTTCTTCTTCTTCTTCTTTTTTATCGTGAAAATCAATCCAACGGATTTTTCGCTACTATCGCGTATATCGCGAGCAAAAGCGTCTGAACGTTCCGCACTTTGAGCAGAGCCCACAAACGTATTTGTATATATTTATCGAGATTATAAAAGCACTTGAACTAGTAATTTATGAAGCCGATGTATTTCATGCGAGGGGGCAAGTGCAACCGTCGTCGTATCGCCTTCCACTCGAATGACTGAAACTCAAAAAAAATGGAACTATGATCAGCGTTGGATCCTAGACGTTCTAATCGAGCCGTTAAAAAATTTGAATTCGTCGAGCCCCGTTCTACGCGCTGATAATGGAGCCTTATATCCAAACTACTATTTCGTAATACAAAATATTATTGAATTTTCAATCGCTAATTTTATTGCATATCTACTAATTAAGATGCAAGCTCTTTCATTATGTTCGCGATATATACGACTTAACACTTTTTTTCAAACTGTAAGAAAGAGTAAGCATTTTTCATCGCTAGGACATAGAATAATTTGATTAATCATTTTAATCAAAGAAAATTAATTAGTTTACACAAGAGACACGTCTTCTGAACAAAGCAAATATTTTAAGCCAAACCTATTAGTCAATCGTCTACTATCATTAGTAATCAAGTCCGATAAACGTGTGTACTGCGGCGGGTTTTTTTTTTCTCCACACGACCAATGCTCTCGCACATAAACGCGATTTTTATGACTCCCTCAGGCAGTAAATAATAATTTCGTTTAAACTGAAGCGCCCGAAAAAGTGTTTACTTTCGGCTGCGGGACAGCAAGAACAATTTGTATGTAATTCTCGACAACTCTGTGCGCCGTTTGTGGTAAGATCATAAAAATACGTTCAGAAATAATTCACCGTCGTCGTTCGTTTCTTTCTGAAAAAATTTATTTTTTCATAGATATTATATCATAAATACACGTTTTTTTACATTTATATTCATTTTCATTAATTTGTGTCTGGGCCAGGATCCAAATCTACCATTATGATACTTTGCCGATAGCTATGTAAACTAACAATGCTCTACAACACTCACGTGTAATTTGGTTGAGAAACCATGTCAATTTTATAAAGAACTTCGGGCATATTGATAGTCAATGTTATTTTAATAACAGATCGGATGATAGATCAGGATCCTTTTGATAAATCTTATAATTAAAATGTTCTTCAACATTAAAATTCTAAGCGATTTTTCTCTGAAGTAATCATAAACGCACTTTACTTTGTCTACATTTCATTTACAATCCACTATCACTTTAAATGAATATCTTTAACGAGGTTCAATATTTAAAGAACCATATATAATATTGCCAATAAATAATGATTGATCAATCAAATTCAAACTTAATTCTAAAAGTGCTTCATTTGTGTATAGTTCGTATAAAAGTAAACTAAATTATTAGAAAGAAGTTTTAATATTAAAAAAGTTTTATTAATTTTATGAATAACCATAGCATATAATCACCAAAAACATACTTTTATACTACTAATATTGATATATTTACGATTAAAAATTAAAATAGATTATAGAAAATGTAATAGTTTCTTTTTGGTTATACAATGTGTGTTTCTAGGTTGTTTAGATATTACGTTTGACTCGTCAAACAAAACTCTAGAACGAAAAGGATGTTTCAATAAGATATACTATTTCGTAAAAGTGCCCTGAATTAATAATGAAAACAGAAATCTACACATAAATGTAAAATGTTATGTTCGATTCATGCGTTAAAGAATTTTGACAAATGATACATTAAAAACTCATTAAGGCACTTGAAAGTAATAAATTCATTGAAAAATGAATTCATTTTGAAGTGTGAAATTTGATTCTATCATTTTGACGAGTCGCACTAAATATTAACGATAGACGATTTCAAAAATTGTACGTTAGCACGACCACTAAAAACACATAATATATTACAAAAAGCTCGTCCAATTACTTTCATAAAGAAAATTTTATTATGGTACTGTGCAACAAAAGCAACAAATACTCACGCTTGAAATTAATGCGAGCGTGTCAAAAAATTAGTACAAGCCGAAAAAAAATACATTACAAAATGTACGATAATTGTTGAATGGAAGTTTTTTTTTACAAAATTGATGGGAAGTTGAATTTTTAAACGTAGGTACAATATAAAAATGCACAGTATCGATGTTAGATGCAAAATTGACACTGCTCAAATCATTACAAATACTTTAAGACAACGGATATTTCTTCTTGAATTTTTTCCAAAAATTCCTTTAAATTACCAATTAAATAACTTACCCTGCAAACGCGAATTTTTGCACGAAAGATAAGTTTCAAGAAAATCTTTCTTAAAATTTCGCGTAACATGTATCGGTTCTAAAAGTTAACATAACAGGCAATTTATAAGATCTACTTCATCCAATTTATTTACCAACTTAAAATTTTTAATATTCTTGTCAAGCTATCAAACTTTTTGAGCAATTCGTGTGGATACATTAGTTATTAAAATCTTGCACGAATATAAACGGCCGAAGCGTCATGTGTACCATATCCAAGACGTTTGGCGTGTTTATAAGTTTCATTTGCTATAGCCGCTAATGGTAAAGGCTGTTCAAGACCATCGCTCATACTGAGTCCCAGACGGAGGTCTTTTTGCATGTGTTGCAAAGGCATTTGTGTTGGGAATCCTCCCTCAATTATGGCTAAAAAATGAAAATTATTAATAATTTCTTTTCCATATCGATATAAAAAGGAAGTAAAGTTCGTCTAAAAACCAATCGTACCTTTTCCCTTCTCCGTAAGCAGTGGGCTTGCTAATGAAGTCATTTCCATAATCTCCAACACGTCCTTCTGTTGCAGACCGGCACGGTCGGCCAGAGCCATGCTCTCAGCTAATCCAACCAAGCAAATTCCAGTCATCGTTTGAAGTACCAAGTTCATTTTCGAAGCATTGCCCACTTCGCCCAGATAGATGGCGTTTTTGCCCATTGCTTGGAAACAGCTGTTGCAGTCGTCGAACAATTGCCGATCGCCAGCGCCGAGGATCACCAGATTGCCTTCCTCGGCCTGCGGTTTGCTGCCTTGCACTTGAGCCTCGAGGTAACGCGCGCCCTTGGCCATGATCGCCTCGCAGATATCGGCCGATGTTTCGGCGTCGATACTCGTCATCTCAACGTAGCCCTTGTCCGCCGTGATTTCCGATAATACTCCGCAATTGCCAAAAACCATCTGAAAACATTGCGAAGAACGATATTAGAATTTCGTAAAATTTTCCGATACGCAATTTTTCCTCTTTTCAGCATTATAAATTCGACGAGTAAAAAATGCATTCGTACGAGGAAAATTAAAAGTGGTACCAACCTCTTTGGCAGCTTGGGGATCTGCTACGCAAGAGAAAGTAATGTCAGACATGGCAACAACATCTGCGGGAGTGAGACCCTTTTCAGCTCCTGCCTCGACAAAATCGTTGCACTAAAATCAGAAAGAAAAGAGAAATTAGCTTTGAACTAAATTTTTTTTATTGCATCGTAAAGGAAAATGATATTATATAAAAGTTTTATAAGTAAAGTGTGATTGTACTAAAAATGAGTTTAAACGTTGAATTACACGAATATAATAATATTATCAAACTTGTGGGATAATACGAAAGTTTGTATTACAGTGACATCCGCGTTCGTACCATCTCATACTCGGATAAATTAGAATACATTCACGGGGTAATTATCATGCTCCGGCGTCGCTTTTTAATTTTCTACATTATCATCGACGAGTCAGTCACACGCGACGCCTCTACGTAACCAGATGGCACATCGGTCGTTGGCATTTTGAAGAAATTCTCGAACCGGCATTCGAGAGAGTCGCAACTCGACCTGCTGTGCTGCTCTGTGCGCGTCGGGAAAAATTCATTGCCATGCGGCACAGCTGAAATTCTATATGTATCAGCGACAAACCGAACTGTAGCGTACAACATATATAGCGAATAGCTCCGCGCGCCGCACAGCCACATCATCAAGCGACGCCATGTCTGTGGCCTCCTTGCTGCACGATACCCGATAAATATACGGAGTCGCTGTTGTTGTTGCACCATTGGTTTAATATTGGAATCGTTCGTTTTTTTTTACGTTCAGATAATTCATAAGAGTTTATTTATTATATGCATCGGAGAATCGGAGACAAAAAATATTCCGGGCTCGGTTTGCCGCGCAGCGAATTCAGCCGTGGCCGTTGTTACGCTTACGTGACGCAACATGGCTGAAAAGTCTCTCGATGCAACGCCGAAGTTTGATGCTTCGAATCAAAAGTACGCGTCAAAATTTGTCAACGGCCATTGCTTCGACACGGTGGGGTTGTCAACGTAATTCACGTCAAAACGCGTAATCAAATCAAAGGCCGAGTTTAAATTTACGATGTTTGAAATAAAACTTTTGATTACATTACTCCGCGCGTTCGAGCAGCAGCGAAAGTGAGCCACTGCCGCTGCTGCTGTTAGCAGTTATATGCGAGTGAGAAGAGAGACCCCTTCAACGGCACATTATACAAGAGCTTGTGTGTGGGCAATCAAGCGAGTTTTGCATTCAACGATAACATAGATGATATGTTTTTGTGTTTGCTCGACCTTAAATGCTAAATTGAGTCCCGTTTGGCGCAACAACAAAAAAACAGTTAATTTTTTTAAAAATCATCGGGCTTACGAAAATTTTCAAATCACCCATTTAACCGTTAATTTTATATCGATTAGAGTACTTTACGACCTGTGCGCGATTTTAGTACTCGTATTATTGTTTAATAACGTTAAAAGGCAATCAATCTTTAGGACTTTTTATCAAACATCGGAATTATAAACAACCCATTATGCAATTACAATTATTGTACTTTCAAACGATATAGGTGTAATAACATACGTAAGTAAACGTACGTAAGCAGTTTTTAAACCATCGGCTACTCTAACTGGCGAATTAAACGCTTCTTTATAAGTACGTTGTAATTCCTCGTTACAAAATGTATATTTTGTACTCGTCTTTTTAGCGATGAAAGTTGCGCGGGTTTATGCTTAATTTCCTTAAATGTGCACCGAAGCAGTCTAGTTTGGTCTAGTTTAGAGAGAAAATCAAACATTTTCCACGTTTATTTCGAACGAGTTGTATTTTTTCAATTCAAAGTAAATTTTACGATTCAAAAATAGTTTTTTCAGATATTCGTTAATGATAATTCTAGGCCGAACATTTTTTTTTTTTGAAGCCGGTACACCGCAGCAATTTTAAAATTTAATCATTTTAAACTTGTATTTCAAGTTGCTTTTTAAAAATAAATTTCAAGCGTTAATAACCCAACTACGAAACGGCAACGTTTTATCAATTTCAGCGACCAACGCTTGTTTGTGTTTTAACACAACTCCGAAAGAAAAAATGCAATTAATGCCGTTTTGAATATCGCTGGCGTACAATTGCAGTAACAATCAAACGATGACTAAATCAATACAGCTGTAACTAATACTCTGAAAAACTTACAATGCCGTATCATTAACTTTCCACGATAAATTCGGACGTAATTCCGAGTAAAGACTGCTTTTAACTGAAATACTCAGAACGACTTATTTTGGATTTGCTGTAAAAGTTCGAGTGTAAGCTCTGGACTGGACGGTATAAAAATGTGCAGAAGCGAACAGGAAAAGTCTTAGGTCCGGTGCAGCCTACTTATTCACGCGTTTCGAAAAAATTTGATTTTATTACTGTTACTATTGTTACTTTGACATCAAAATAAACTACAAAAACGTTTAAAAAAACCTAACAAAGGTCTTTATGAAGCAGTTAATTTTTTGGTAAATTGCCATATTTCGATTATCTTTTACAAATGAATTTTTTTCATACATAACGTAGAACCTACTTGACACGAGGAAGGCATAATTTTAAATAATTTCCAGTGCAAGCTCATGATTATTCCAAGAATTGTTGAATTATTTACAAGATTTATGCGTATCGATAGTTTCAAAAACAGTCAGAAAAAATATTTATACACGAGTAATTTTAAAATAGAGAAGAGCAAAGAAAAGACAGTCGCATGGCTTCGCGGCAACTCAAGCTTCTACTTTTTTTCCAAAACAATCATGACATAATTTTTTTTGTAAATAGAGGACTAAAATATCGGTTAACTATGAAACCAAGTGAGCTTTAAACTTCTTAATTCACGAATAAATACCACTCACTCGGAAACAAAAAGATAATCAACTTGTGCACTTGAAAAATTACATCTCAAAATAACGTACAGTTTCAATTAACCTTGGGAGCTAATTTTTTGTTATTGGAGCGTTGGACGTTGCCGAACACGCTCCATGACATAAAAAAGATAAAAAGAAATGCTTAGGCACTCCAAGCCTCAAAATGATCGATCAAATACACGTGATGATGTATATAATGTCCCTCGTGCGCTGGGGTAAAAGCCTTTCTTTCTATATATATATATATATTCCGCTGCAGTGTTATGCGCGCCATGGCAGACACACACGCGCGTCAGCTGTTCAGCCAGCCGCAGAGCCTTACCAGTGTTGCCGGCACGAGGCAGACCCATGATCCGCCGAGGCTGGTCTGGCGTGAAATCGATACGGCCCTCGGATCGGTGAATGGCAACTACGCGGCGCAGCGCGACTGTATAGACCGTCGTGGTACAACATACATCATCGCATCGTTTTGTTGCGTGTGTTGGATGTGTGTATACGTATGTGTTGTGGTGCTGCTCTAGGGTCAATTCGAATTGCGATAAGAGAGAAACGCGTTATCGACATTTGCATCGCGCTGTTAGACGATTACAAGGATTGCGCGCTGCATCGTATACGCGATAAGATTACGCGGCGGCCGCCCGCCCCCGCGCGCGCGCTATATACAATGAACTTGCGCGGGAAGGCGCATTTTTTTCGCGCGCGAGTAATAAACTGCAGCTAAATCGACGATTTTACGGATAGAATCTCTATATCGAGATGTTAATCGCTCCGATCTGCTGAAAATTATCGAGTCAATATTTTGACAATTTTGTTGTCATTGACGCTCGGTCGTCGTTTATAACATTTCGAATACGTGTGACTCACATTAACCGTCGCAGATATGCATCGTTTCTGTACATCGATATGTATGTATCTCGAAGCTGGCTTCGAATTCGTACGCGACTTCTGGCAGCATTTTTTCTTTTATCATTTTGTCGCAGTTTCATCATTATTCACGCACAAGCTGAAGCAATTCAACAACCGAACGTTTTATAATCTTATCAGTTTTTCGCCTTTTTTCCATTCACGAGAGAAGAGATATTTGCATGCGGCTTGTTTTTTTCATGCAAACTTTTCGTTGACATTCCCGCGGGCGCGATTAATCAAAATTTAGTTCACGAAACATTAAGAACGAGCGAGAAAGATTCAACTCTGGCTCGGTAATTGTTCTTTATTTTCAGCGCACTGGCCGAGTTTCGTTCGTCGAGGCATCTTTAGCATTATTTATCTCTCGGGCGTTATAAAAAAAACATCGCAGTCAATTATCAGTACGTAACGCTCCAATCAATGCCTCGGCCATAATAGCCTCTCTCTGCCGTAACAATAACACCTTTATATTCTTGTAGAAATGTGCCTCGTGAACGAGCTTTCGAACGTTTTTATCGATTCGTACAGGAGTTAGGAGGAACTTAATATAGCGTCGATATACGTCACGCGAAACGATTTATGCCATAATCAATGGGTCTTGCAACGACGTTCGAGTAATTTATAAATTATACATCGGCTATAAGCTTGAAAATAGTGTATAGCTGAAAGCCTAAAAAAAGCCTCTCGATCGCTAGATTTTTTACACAGTTGCGCTAAATATAAATTTTGAAAAAGATGCCTCGCATAATACAATCAACGCAGTCTAAATGTGTCTTAATCGACGTCCCACCTCGCGCTACGTCAATTTACGACTTTATCGTATTTTTTATTATTGTTATTGTTATTATTATTATTATTGTTATTATTATATAAAAAAATTTATAATATCATTCCAAGGCTACCACTATACCGAAGGCTTTTCTTTTTTTTCAACTTTCTCGCCGCGGAAACCCAATACACACACACTCACACACAATATATAGACTACTCTACGCGCGCAATACGTCAAAGACTCTTGCTTACTTAATAATAAAAAATAGATCGTACGCAGCTGTAGGAATCGGTTAGTATAAACACGCCGCTTATTTCGGCAAAATGTGTGTGTGTATATAAGTAGTGTCTTTCTTGTTACGCACGCACGCAACGACTCGGGTCACATGCGTTTGCCAATGATTAGCTCGACCGACCGACCGACCAACCGTCCACGACAATGCCAAGGTAAAAGAGCGCAACACCTGAATCGCGGCGTAGGGGTTTTGTCGTTGTTGCGAGGAACAAAATCGTTACGGCAAAATGTGGATTCATTCACGCAAGTATATATATATATATGTATCTCTCGAGAGGAAGAGAAAGAGACACGCGCACGTTGGGTTGTCGCACTTTGTCGAGGCTGAAAATCTCTTTCTTCCTCTTGATTTCTCGGTATACTTGATATTGTAAGAGCGCGGTGGTGGTAACGGCCCCGCGGACTCTGGACACGACTCTCACTCCGAGGCTCGTATATATAACTCCGAGTATCTTTCTTTGTGTGTGTGTGTGTATATAAAATAACATCGAAGAGAGGACAGTTGAGCTGTCGCAGAGAGACACAACATTAATACAACTATACGTAACGTCGCTTATAGTCTCGCGTATAAGTGTGTGTAAGTGTGTGCCGGTGAGCACCTAAAACTCCGCAAAGCCAGTGCACACGAGTCCTATATGGTTTTATACATAGAGCATTGTGCGCTGCACAGCACAGCACAGCACAGGCAACAGCAGCAGTTGCGCCAGCTTCGGCCCTCTCTCTCTCTCTCTCTCTCCGACTCTCCCACTACTTTACGGACTCGACGACTGTACTACGGAGCAGCAGCAGTAGCTGTAGCAGCCAGCGAGAGCAGCCGCCGTCGCTCGCCTCGTATAATATAACACGGGCACATTGGCTTCGGATGGTCGCTGCTGCCTGACGTTACCCCAGTCTTGGCCGAGTCGCTCAAGCAGTATAGTTGTATCATAAACCGACTGCAGCAGCGCACGTATCATAGACACACACACACACAGGACAGACAGACAGACACGCGAGTTTTTCGCCGTTTTCTGCACTACTCGGATCTTATACACACAAGTTATAATATCGATATACCCGTATCTATATCTACCGCAGGCCTATTTGCGTCAGCACGCGCGTGTTATGCTATATAGGCATGAACTCGCAGGCGCAATCATCGACCAGCAGCAGCAAGCAGCACTACTAGCTCGGCTCATTTTATATTTATACAACGCGTATAACGTGTGACAACAAAAACATGTGTCAGTATTGCGAGTCGGTTAATCGATCGTCGACGCATCAGCAGCAGCAGTACGACGACGACGTCCTTCTTTCATTGAGCAAAAGTGCAAAGAACGGCCGACCAGTGGTGAACAGTGTAGTAGTAGTATTAAGCAATGGCGGCCTCCTCCTCGATGGCTTATACGCTGCGGAGCATTTAATCGTCGGCTGCAGCAGCAGCAGCAACGAGCAGCAGCTGAACTAGACATAAAAAAACACTCGTGTTGTGTACAAAGACGAGTCAGCAGCTGACACAGCGAAAGAAAACCGTGGCAGCCAGGGTGGTGTGTATTATCGTGGAGGCAAATGCAAGTCGTCAAAGCTCGACAGCTACCCAACCGAAAGACCGTCGTCGTCGGCCACGAGCTGCTCGCATTAGGTACACTTGCACTCTTTACATTGCACATTGTATATGTTGTACCCAACCAACTCACACACATAGACACACGCACACATACACAGACGCTGATCGCGCGCATGAGAGCATCTCTCCTTTGTACAATGTGTGCTGGCTGTTACATGCTAGCTAGCCACACACACACACAAGCGCCAGGGTACGTTCTAGAAAATCTAACGTTTCCTTTGCGCGATTCTCTGCAATTCATAACCCAAAAAAAATAACAGATAAATGTCGAAAATTTGCTCTAAAATTCGTGCTGATCTCCCTCGTTTTATCTATTCTCTCTCTCTCTCTTTGCCTTGCGTCGATGCCAAAACAAAGTTTTTGGCCAACGGTAACAGTTGATACGCTCGAGAGTTAAATGAAAATCATTAAAATGAGCAACGATAAACTTGTGAAAAGGTCTAGCTTTGAAAAAAATTTAAATATAACTAAATAAATAAATAAATAAAATTATCGTAAATCTAATTACGAAACAAAGTAGGCTTGTTTATGTACACAAAAAGTATATGACTGCAAAAAAATTCTTTTATGCTTATACCGTATAACTGTATACACTCCTGCCGCAATGATGCAGTTTAATGACTGTGGAAGTTTTTTTTCCAACGATACGTCACGTTGGTTTTTCGAAATAATTAAGCACGATTAGTAAGACGTAATGAATGTCAAGTTTAGAATGTTCTCTAAGCAATGTTAGATCGAATATATACGATGCTCGTACTCGCGCGCGCACACACACATTTATACACGTATAAACACAAGATTGGTACTAAATATAAAATATTTATCTACTCCGATCTCTCGAAGATTGAAAATAACACGTTCTCTCGAAATTCTAGGTCTCAGGAATGAAGGAAGATCGCTGGTTCCTAACTCTCTGCACATGCTTGGCCGTGATTTTGCAATTGGCGATACCAAGCAGCGGCGGCGACGTTCCGACAGGATGCTCGAGAAACTGCGACTGCGACGTCGCGCGGGCGAGTCTTCGCTGCGAGGATCGACCTTTGCGGGATCTCGATCGTCTCGCCGACTCGACTCTACTCAGCGTCGAGTTGATCAACGTTCCGGCGTCGGGGCAAATTCCCTTGGAAATTTTGCGGCCCCTGGCGGAGTTGCGCCACTTGTCGTGGACGAGCAGCGGCATCGAGTCGCTTCATCCGCAAAACTTCCAAGGCAATGCTCGGCTGGAGAGTCTGAACTTAGGTGACAATCGACTGAGCAAGTTGCCCGTCGACGTGTTCCGCTCGACGCGTAGGCTCAGGCATCTGAACCTGACGGGCAACTCACTGGTCCGCATACCGCCGCACATCTTCAAAGATCTCGAAGAACTAGAAACATTGAGTTTGGCGAAGAATAAGATAGAAGTACTGCCTTTTCAAGCCTTCGAAGCCGTGGGCAAGAGTCTGAAGCTCCTCGACCTGTCGGGCAACTCGCTCGTCTCTCTGCCCGATCACAGCTTTCGGCCCAATCGCGCTCTGCGCACTCTCAGGCTGTCGAGCAATTATCTGACCAAGATACCCTCGCATCTGTTCTCGGGCCTGGGCAATCTCCAAGAACTCGATCTCAGCACGAACTCCATTGACTTTTTACCGCGCGGCCTCTTTGGCGAGTTGACGATCCTGGAGAGGCTGGATCTCAGCGGCAACACGTTGAGCCGAGACGGCAGACTGAACGACATCGTCTTCAACGGGCTCGAGAACTTACGATGGCTCAGTGTCAGCAGGTCGAGGGTCGCCGGCTTCCCGAGGAACGTGTGGCTGTCGACGCCGCATCTGAGAACTCTGCTCGCCTCGGAGACCAAGATCGAGGTCCTGGAGGACAACGACTTGGCTCACCTGGCCGAGCTGCGGACCCTGGAGATAGCTCGTAGTCCGCTGCGCGAGATGGGCCCGCACACTCTGGACGAGACGCCCAAGCTCACGCGGCTGGTGCTGCGCGACAACGAGCTCGCCTTTCTGCCGTCGAGCCTGGCCCAGCTGAAGAACGTCAGCCACCTCGAGCTCCAGGGCAATCCGTGGGCCTGCGACTGTCGCATGTTCTGGTTCGTGCGCTGGGCCGAGGAGCATCGGCACCGGGCGGCCTTCGACTCGGGCCTGCGCTGCGGCCATGAGTCCGACACCATCGATACGATACAGGCGCTGCGCTACCTCAATTGCACGCCACCCCAGCTGAGCCGGGTGACCTCGGCCCGCGACCGCCACGTCTTCCGCAGCTCGGTGATCCTCGAGTGCGAGTACGGCGGCAATCCGCTGCCCTCGATCACCTGGGTGACGCCCCAGCTGCGCATCTTCCACTGGAGCCCCGACCCGTCGTTCCCCGACGCCTACATGCATCATCCGCGGGTGCACGACTACCAGGTCGACCAGGCGGACTTCGAGGACGACGGCCGCGTCAAGCTGCTGGACAACGGCTCGCTGCTCATCACCCGGCTACTGAGGCAGGACGTGGGGGTCTACAAGTGCTTCGCCGTGAATCCCATCTCGAACTCGACGACGATGGTGACGCTGCGCATGGACCCGGTCACCATGCACACGGTGAAGCTGCTGAGTCTTGCGGTGGGCGCGGCGAGCGCCGCCGGTTTCCTCCTGCTCACGCTGCTCGTTCAGCTGCTGCGCTATCTCTTCATGAGGTAAGGAGCATCGACTTGCGTTATCGATAAGTTCATTTAACGTCGAGCTCAGTTCGTCTTACTTCGATATTTCGCATTCGTGCGCACTTGCTAATCGATTCGTTCGTTCGTTTCTTCGTCTGTATCCGCGATACGTATAGATGCGGCTGTCAGAAGTGGTGCCTGTGCTGTCGCCACGTCGGGGTGACCCCGCGCGCCAAGCAGATCTACCAGATGCTGGACAACATCGAGCAGTACAAGAGCCAGCAGCTGGAGCGACTGCGCGAGAACTACACCCAGCAGGTCCACCGCATCAAGGACAACTGCGCCCAGCAGGTCGAGTGGATCAGGGACAGCTACGAGGGCCAGATGAGGCACATACGCGACATACGCGAGTACGGCACGAATCATCTGACCACGCTGCGGGACCAGTACTGCGATCAGGTATTGAACAATTGCGTACAGACAAAACGTAGTTCCATTACTACTACTACTACTACTACCACTACTACTAACGGCGAGAGCAGTTAACAATTAATTAATAAGTAACATTTCGTGAGGCCTGTATAAAAGACAATCTAACCATTAAAAATAATCTTAATACACAGCTATCTGAGTCTTGTTCAATTAACATAATTATTAATATGTATAAAACATACGATCCTGTTTTTGTGCGCGGCACAGCTTATTTTCGATTTTTCTCTCTCTCTCTCTCAAGCTTTTTAGATCAACTAATTCTTCACAGTTATAAGCACGCTTCGTGGACTGTATTAAAGACAATGCGTCGATCTACCTTTTTTTGTTTGCTTGCAGGTGAAGCGCGTGCGTGACTACTCGACGAGCCAGTTAAACTGGGTGCGCGAAAACTACGTCTTCCAACGCAACAAGATCCGTAAATTTAGCTCGCACCAGGTGCTGCGTCTGCGCGAGTCCTACAAGTACCAGCAGCAGACCCTCAACAAGGTACTCGAGAATCTGCCCTCGCTGTACTTCGACAATTGTCGGAGCGGCTCGTGCGGCGGTGGCGGCAGATCGGGCTCGGTCGTGTTCGATCCCAAAGACCTGATGGACGACGGCAACGGCACCAACACCGACGCCTCGCTGGTGGCCAACAGCGTCAACGCCTACTTCAAGACGCAGATCGACGGCATAGTCACGGCTTACGCCTCCAGTCTCGAGGACGTCAACAGCGACTATTACACGCCCACGGAGCAGCTCTCGGCGTGCAGTCCGCGCAGTCCGCCGCCGGCCGGCAGGTTCGCCAATCTCGAGGGCGTCCAGGTGATCAATTACATCGACAATCGGCCGCCGTCGATCTTCATGTCGTTGTCGTCGCCGCAGCGCAGCGCCAGACCACCACTGGAGATGGGCCCGGCTTTCCTGCACAGGATCGACGAGTTCGGCAGCTCGACCACCGTGGCCAGTGTCCTGGATCATCATCATCATCATCATCAGCATCCGGCGGTGTTCCGTGGTATCAGTGCCGAGACTCTGGCCGGCGACACGCGCGGTACCCCCGAGGTGCTCGACATGCTCATACCCAGTGCCAGTCTTCCGGAATTACCCAGGGAGACGAGGCTCTGAGGTTCGATGCTGTGCTGTTCGTCGTCGTCGTCTTTGATCTTTTGGATGTGTTGACGCGCGTGTGTGTATGTGATACGTGCGCGCGTGTGTGTAGAGCTTATATTATGTAGTGCAGTTTTAGACATTTCGAGCAGTAATAAACGACAAATATTGTGAGAGGAATGGTTATACAAACAAAACAACAAGAAAAGCAATGTGTGATAACAGAAAAAAAATATATAAGTGGTGCAGAACTTTCTTCTAGATTGAAAAAAGTCATTAGTTACAAGCCTACATTAGGCGACCGATAGGAAATGAATTATTATTATTATTATTATTATTATACAATATATATAGATATATATTATATGTATACACTCGGATACGATTTAGATTACGCAGTTCTCTCGAGCCTTTGCGGCTCGGTTTTAAAACGAAGGCTGACGAAAGAGAGACAGAGCGAGAGATATATAGGAGCGAATCAAGAACGAGCGCGCGCGCGCGGCACATAACACGAGTAAAACGTAAAACGCCGCACATTCAGCCGTGAGCGTATGAAAGGGAGTCGTGTTCGTCGCTCGAATTGAAGAAATTTCGTTTCAATTAATCGTAAATAGTAACAATACTGCTGCTATTACTCGAGGAACTTACGAGCGGTATATAAGCGTGTGTGAGTCTGTGAGTGCATGGAAAAAATCGATTCTACTATGTAGCTGTATAAAAGTGTTTTTTGCGTCACGCGAAATGAGATGAATAAAAAAAAAAAATAAAGAAAAATAATAAAGTAATGCCTACAAGAGAAGAGTAATTCGGTCGCGTATGTGCTCGAGCTGTGCTGCTTATTTTAGATATACCGACACCTAAAACTTCTACATACATATATATAGGATGATCGGGTGTACGTGTGTGTACTAGATCGATGGTATTCAACTATCGGCAATTACAACAAAAAAAAAAAAAAATCTGAGGCGGAGCCAAAATCGGTGGCCTCCCGCCCGTCTCAAAACTAGTAAGTGAGATTCTAATAAAAACAATCATATCATGAGCTCTCGTAAACGAAGATTCTCTTTTTTTCCACGTTTATCTCTGTTTTCATCGTGATGATTGTATTACTACAAGTGCAATCTATTTTATCATCGAAATATCTTCGGAACGGAGATTTTAAAAGTGCGTTGTGTTTTTAGTCGAGTTACTTTTTTTTAAATATAATAAAGCGAATCTAATTCATCGTTTTTACATTGTTAACTAAACAAAAAAAATGTGATTGAAAAATTGTGTGAAACGTCGATACTAATGATATCGCTGAAAAATTATGAGATGCGACTTATTTTATAAAAATTACGATTCGTTAATCGGAAAAAAATCAACAATCGTTTTACCGTTGATGAATTCCAATTCACATCGATGAATAGAAGATGTGAGCTTAGTATTCATTAAAAATATATGTTTATCGTCAGCAAGTGTTGCAAAGCACCCACTACTGTATCACTCGAATTAAAATCGGTCTGAGTTATATAAAATTAGCAAAATTGCATCTGGATTTGTGAATTCCATTTAAACACGAACGTCTTTTTTTTTAATTAATGAAAGAAAAAAGAGAAAAAAATACAATTATACGCGTACTTATGCTTCCCTTTGATTATTGTGTGTATATTTTTCTACGATACTTTGAATTAAATTTTAAAGAGTATCCTTTTTTCTACATAAGAATGGCTTATTCTTCACGGAAGATAATACCAAGACTGCCGTAATCACTTTTTGCTACACTAAGATAAAACCGAAAATTAATCGGAAACTTTTTTTTATTTTATTACTCACGTTTGGTTATTTACTTTAATAGGTCATAGGTAAGGTTGAATTTTTTTTTCTATAAAGAATATCAGTTTTTAACACTTAATTTTTTTTTTAAACAAGTTATAGAAAAATAATCAATAGTAGAGAATAGATCAATATTCCTTAAGGAATTCCTGTATGATAACTATTACTCTCATTCCATATGTATGTATATTTTGGAAGAATAAAAGTTTTTCAAAGTTACTGCCTACACTGACAATTTAATTTTATGTGACTTTTACACCTATCATTCCGAGTATGCACACACTATGTGTAATAATACCAAGTGTTAATATAATTTTTGATGCACATATTGATGTAAAAAAATCAACTGAAATCAAATCCTAAATATCTAAGTGTTCGTGTTCCAGAACAAATTTAAAATAATTATCACAAAATAATAATGAACAAACATATTTTCATGTTACTTTAGCCATCCCAAGAATTTATGCCTGATATTTTTGTACCGCATACAAATTAAGAGAATTCTGAGAAATCAAGAATTCTCAAAATTATTCTTTATAATAAAATAATCATCGTTAACCTCAAATATTGTGCATAATAAGTGTTCTAAAGACCTATCAACTAAACAGTAAAATAAAAAAACCCCAATTTTTTAGCATAATTCTAAGAATAAAAATATCAAGTAGCTTTATGTACATTCCTTGAACTCATTGGAAGGGTACATTAATGGTACTTTTCAAGAGGGAAATATTCATAGCTAATAAATGAAAGGTCTGTTCTAAGAAAGCTGTTATAAATCATTAAATTTGTAAGTTTAAATATGAATATTTTAGATCTGATAAAGATAATGTTGCAATGTGTATTGATGATTTTTGGATTATGCAAAGTTCTTGACTCTAAAGTTCAAACTCTTCAATGAATGAAGTATTAAGTTATAAGTTAAACCTAAAGGGTGCACAAACAATGTGCATGGGGTTGTATATATAATAAAAGTGTTTTTGTTACATAATTACATACCTTCTCATGTGTCCTGTTCCAAATCACAACTTTATGTCCACTGTTCAATAAATTCTTAACTATTCCACTGCCCATGATACCCAAACCAAGAAATCCAAATTTCAAGTCTGATGCTTGGATATTTTTATCTTTGAGAGCTTGAGATACAGTTGCTACATCTAATGGGGGAGTTTCCTATAAAAGTAATGAAAATATTATTGATAACCGCCATTCCAATGGAATGAATAAACTCGACATCACAATTTCAAGCTATTAACATGAATCCTTCCTTTGTTCATCATAATAACTAATAACTTACAGGTTTGGAAATATGAGTGGGTCGATCAAGTAAAGATGCACTCTTTCTCACAGAAGCTGAGTGATTGAGAACAGGACTTATGCTGCCCAAACGATTGTTGCTCGAAGTAGAGTCTGTCCTCTGTTTTTTAGGTGGTCGACCAACACTACCAGTGAGGCTTTCCCTTTTTCTTTCTTTCGGAGTTTCCTGTAAAGGTACGAATGTTTTTAACTAAAAAAGAAACATTTGTTCAACAAAGAACCAAATTACAAAATTAAAAATAATGATGAAATGTGATAAGTTTTATTTAAATGATGTTATTTAACAGACGTATTGAAAAATTTTAACATAATAAAAATTCAAAACTTATAATGATATCCAAAAGATTTTACCTTTTTTGGTTTGATCTTTGGGGTTTTTCTTTCAATAGATGAAGTATTGTTAGTTTCTTCTTCTTTGAGTTTGTCAAATAAAGCATTTGAATCTAAATTGTCTTCCCAAACCTATAATAATACATTTGTGTAACATTAAAAATATTATAAACTTTTGTTCTAGGGTGTAGTTATTGAATAAATCACATACTTCACCACCACTTATGAAATTTTCGATAGTATCGCAAGCTTCTTTGAAATTAGCTGTTTTACACATTTGTTTGCACTGATCCTTGTGCTCTTGATATGGTTTAATATTAGCTTCATCAATCCATCCACTAAGATAATACAAATGGTTAATTCAAGCACTTATCATAATTATTCAACTTATTTCAATGCAAACTTACTAGTTATTTGTTCCAAAGAAGTATATGCAATATATAGGGATCTTCTTTGTAGTAGCTGGTTTTTTCATATCTTTGATGGGGTTTGATACCTTTAATATAAACATTTGTGTTGAAAATAAAATAAAAGTTCAAATGGAAAACAATCATACGTTAATTTCGAAGATATAAACTTTAAAAAAATTTTATAGTTTCATCATCCATTTTACAAAACAAAAATAAAAGCCATTTGCCGGAGTGTTTCGCTAAAGAATAACGCGTTGCAGATAATATAAAGTTTAGGGCGTATCAATTTCGGAGTCGTAAAATAAATGAACTTTCACCCCGAGAATCAAAACAAAAACACGATCCTCGAAAGTCGCGCACGCAAAGTGTACATTCGCGTGTCGCGTTCGTAACTTCATTTTTGCAGAAGCACAAGGCACAAGCGTGTGGGTGAGAAAGCGCGGGAGATGCGCGACACAAGTAACACATCGCGTACTTCGAGGCACAAATAAACAAGAGAAGACGACCGGAGTTTGTTGTTGTCGTTGTTGTTTGTTTGTTTACTTACACGGCCTGGCCACGGCGAGTACCCCTTCATTTTGGCCCTGCAACAGAAACAGAAAATTCACTTGGTCACTGTCCATTTTCATCATCGTGATCATGATCATGATCATCATCATCATCATAGTCGGTCGCACACAAAACTCTCTATGCATGGGTTATATATGTACAAATACGTATCAAATAGGTTATGTTTGACAGGCGCTAAATCGCGGCGCGCGGCACTTCTCTCGCTGCTGCTGCTGCTTGCCATGGCTCGTCGCGAGCCGTGTATATATACACACACGCGCACCGCGACGTATATACGAACACAACTTTTGGGCATTTTTCGAATGCAAATGATAATTCGAAAATTCTGGACAATCGAGAAAAACCTACCAGACAAGATCGCCCAGCTTATAAGTCATCGTCTCGGTGGACATGGTGGATTGATTCTTCTCTCTCTCGTGCCTGTGCGTTATCAGTCGAGAAACGCGCGCTCGCTACTACACTATATATAGTACAACAGAGAGATTGGTCGGCGGCAGCAGTCACTTTACTGCTACACACAATTCGGTGTATTGTATTCTATACAAAGAGTCGCGCAGGAAGAGCGTCTCGCGCAACGGTCTACTTGCTACTGAGGATGTGTTATGTTCGAAGCAGCGGCGGCGGCTGCGGTGGCGGCGGCGGGCACCGCTATAGAGTTTGCGTTTGGCTTCGATTGGCGGCGCGCGCGTCCCTGTACTCGCGAAATACTGCTCGAGTCAACTTCACGCCGCAGCGGCCGCTCCGTTTTTTTATATATGTACATTGAAAACTTCTATTTGGGCCCGCGCCGCGGGCCAATGAAAAGCGACCCTACAGCGTCAGCAAGCATCAGGAAAGTTTCCAGTGAAGTTACGCGCTAACACCTTCTCCTTCTAAAATGAAGTCGGTGGCGGAGAGGTGCATATTGGCCTCCCTGCGTTTTTCCAAGCCCGCGAAGTAAATCGTTCGTCAGATGTCGGTTGAGTTTTCGAATGCCCCCGCTTCGTCGAACTTTCGAATGTGGCTTGCGTCGGTGTTGTGAATCGACCCATGATAAGAAAGCTTCTTCTTTTTTTTTTTACGCTTTTTCAGATAAACATAACGTACAATTTAAATTTTCAAAAGAAAGAAAAAAACGTTGGTCACCGAGTCCCAACGGCTATGCATAAAAACGATGTACGCAATGACATCCGCATAGGCATAAATCCTCACGTGACGCGAAAGTATATATCCAATAACGCAAACTTTATCATATTTTCGCGCAGCCGCTTTGAAAACGTTTGCGTCGCGGCTACTATACGCACACACACACACACATTATTGTAAGGCGCGGCGGCGGCTCTCGCGCCCGCCCGCAGTTCATTGTGTGCGTCGTCTCAAGCTCATTAAGCATTTGTAAACTCATACACGACCATTGGCGCAGCAGCACCAGTTCGTGTGTCTGATCGTATATGCGTGTGTGTGTGTGTATGTGCCAAGCCTTCAAGCCTTTCTATAATAGAGCTTTGACGCAGCTCTGCGCGCATACGCAACACGCATATACGAGGCGAGCTTGCGGAGGGCTCCATTATTGTCGTTCGAAGATTACGTTCTTCGTTCGGCGCGTCGTAAATTAGCCGATTGATAATTAATGACATTTCCTGCATACTCCTAACTGTTAATCAACGATAGTTCGTAGTAACAGTTTTGACTGTAAGCTATACACTCGATTGACGGAGCAGGGTACATTGCAATTTTTGTTTTTTTGTCATACCCTTTTCTGCCGCAAAGCTGCACACTGTGGCTGCGGATCGTGCAAAAGCATCGATTTCATTCAGAATCGCGTATGTAGTATGTATACCCGCGCGCGCGCGCACACACCTACTCAGACACAGCGATCCGAGTATGTGTACGCGATACGACATTGTGTGTATATCACTGCACACCTTATACATATCGTCCGCGTAGTAGTGTATAATATCTCTATATCATCTGTCTTACTCTCTCTCTCTCTCCTCCACTGCTGCATGTGCACTCGTATACGACGGAGCGAGAGAGAGACTATACTAACGCACGCACACACGCAAAGATTAGTTATCCAACAAAACATTGCGCGATAATTATCGTAAGGAGCTGCAGTCGCGCGCACGATACAGCTGTCATTTAGAGACATCTTATTATAAAGTGTAGTACAGTGCTCTGCGCTGCTGCTGCTGCGAGGAACATCGATATATATATATATATATATTATTGTGTGTGGGCTGTGTCAGTGCTTTGACAGTTTCGAGGCGAGGACTCGTTGCTGTTACTGCTGCGCGCTTGGGAGAGACTCCGAGGCGGCTAGCTCCTCACCGCACTCCGATCGCATATCACATTCTTCAATATGGTAGACTTGGCTTTAATCGTACTACATCGTCGATATTATTTTCATGCTTCGAGCACGATCCTGTCCCCCGTTTAGCACGCGATCGCGATCGGGCTTTATCCGTTGATTTTCCTTTATCGCGTTCGAGTATGACTTATTGAATATTGTCTCTATGCCTTTGGACGTTTCACCTTCGTTCATATATACAATCTATACGTGTATATAGCGCATATATGCTAGGTATACTACTTGTGCAGTTATACATGTATATCTATTGTTATGCATCAATTGTGTCCAGTGAGTCAGCTGAACAAGAATTTTTTCCATTTTTAATGTTGCATTATATGCGTAATACCAAGATTCACTTGAATTTCTCAAAAATATGATGCATCCCAATATTGAAACAATACTTGAAATAGTCATAAAGAGAGTATATTAATTTATTTACAAAAAACGTATAAATTATTCGCAAGTATCATAGAAAGATATTCTTTCACCTTGGTTTTGCAGTTACAAACTTTCTTAACGAGTATATTTTATGTATTGCGCAGTCACAACACACGCCAGCAACAACAGACACTTCTGCTGCAGAAGAAGGCGCAATGAGTCTACCTGTGGCTCATCCTACTTGTTCTACAACAGATAGGCAAGCTAATAGTTCTGTAAATATGGACCATAACAACGGGGTAGCTCAAGAACCACAGATCCCAGCATCTAGGACCCAAAATGTGGTTATAAACATATCGGTAATTTTACGTCTTAGTTCACTTGTGTCTCAACATTATTAATATTTACGTGATAATCAATTGTATAATCTTCAAACTCATTGCAGGAAGCAACTGAAGAAATACCTCCACCAAAACCAGATTACTCAGCCCCTCCACCGTACGAAGTAGTTACAAAGTTACCCAGTTACGAGGAAGTACAACGTGAGAAAACTTTACAAGGAGAACCAATACCAACAACAATTTTACCCCAAGTACACATAGTAAGTAGTATAGATAATATTTAAACCCTTAGCATTGAATATGTGGAACAAATGTTTACTTTATTCATTGCAGCCTAGTAGTGTAAGACCTTCACAACAACCATTAGCAATATTGGCCATAGACACAGATGGTGTTGATGGTGATCCTGAAAGTGGAATGTTAGGCACTGACTTTATGTTTTTCACTGCTTTCTTGGGTGAGTTCTTCTATGAGAAACATAAAAAAAGTAAAAGTTTTGAAATCAATTTTTCATTTTCAATTTACAGTTGCATTTTTATTCAATTGGATTGGTTTCCTGTTACTCATGTGCTTTTGCCACACAATAGCATCTCGTTACGGAGCACTGTCTGGTTTTGGTCTTTCCCTTACAAAATGGACTCTTATTGTTAAACATTCGACTGATTTAGCATCTCGAGAAAATTCTTGGCTGTGGTGGTTAATTATGGCATTTGGTAAATAATTTAAAAATATTTATCCCTAAAATAAGTTCAAAATGTTTAAATTATGTTGTTCAGTTGTTACCAAAGGTGCTAACAAAGTTGGAACTGTGTCATGCAAACGCATGTTGTGAATGCATTTATCCATGGAATTTTTACAGCTCATTTTTAATTTATGCAAATATTTTTGTAGGTATATTGATCTGCGTCCGTGCCATTATTCAATACCTGAATATTAAACGAGGATGGCGGTTATTATCTGGCAGCGCTCAAGAACGTCTGCTTTTTTATTATTAGTTGTTCATGAAGTGAGGATTTTTTTTTCCCGGATGAAATACGCGTTGCGATAAGACTATATTGTATGCAGTCAAAAGTCAGGTGTGACAATTATGAGGTAATTTAATTACCAAGAACACATCTTACATTTTCTAGAAAAATTTTGTGATTTTTAGATTTTATTAAGAAAATGAAAACCGCACATTAAAATTATTTGGAAAATCATATAATCTTTCAAATAACATTTACATCCAGTTATTGTCAATTTTTGCGTCAATGTTAGATTTATATCTCTACCATATATAATTATTATTTTAGATAACAAATATAATGTATACATTACAAAACTATGAAATTATCAATATTTGTAAATATTTTTAAAATTGGTTTAACAGCAGTTGAATGTTCTTTGTTAATTATTTTATATAAATCAAATGAAATGAGCGACAAACAGAAAGTAAATATTAAAATCAATTTCGAAACTTTCAAAACGTCAAAAATACATGACAAACACGAAAAAGTTCTATTGAATGGTTATGGCAAAAGTGTTATTTTAATGAGCAATCAAACAAAAATTATTCTTTGAATCTATAAAATGTCAAACATCCTTTGTAAGTTAAAAGATATTAAAGGCTTTCTGGAAAGTTTTATTTTACATAATGCTTTGCACTCATAAATTGCCTTCGTGATGTAAGGTGATATTTTATTTTTACTATACAATAATTTACTTTTTCAAACATCACCGAAAATTCACTTAATTTAACGGATCAAATCAATCAAATATGTAATAATTGTAGTCATTATTGTAATTAAAAACGTTTTAATGAATTTGGAAAATCGTACGTTTCGCTCGAGTTTTGTTAAAAAAATTATACTAACATAAAATTAATTAGAGTAAGTTTAGCATGTACACAGTACCTATATATTATATTCTTTTTTTTTTTTTTTTTTTTTTTTTTTTTTTGAAACCTGTAAAGTATTGATTTTATAATTACGTCTTTCAAATTGTACAAGTTAAAAATATTTTATGTAAATAAATCTCGACATATTTAGTAAGAGTTTCAGTTTTTTAATGTAAAACTTCTTATTTATATACAAAATCGTGGTAGAAATTCCCGCACTGTGATTGGCCGACGCTCTCGATTCTCGAATGCCGCCGACTTGCAGCGTGTCATTTCACTCGCCGCGCGGATGCGTCAACTTGACAGCGTTTGGCCGAATGGTTGGGGCGCTCGCCTTACACGGCAAGAGTCCCGCATTCGATCATCTGGTCCGGCAAAAAGAAATATAAATTTAAGTTTCGGGTACCGCTTGTAGCCCCATCTATTTTATGGGTTCAGTGCAATAAGCTGGAATGGACTTCTATACATATATATATATAAGCTCGGTCATCGGTGCGATAATCAGTCACCGGCTACCGGTCTCTTTTGGTCAGTCAAGAAGCAGTCTCGCTGTGGCACGCATTCGTCTCTCGACTACACTGCTGTAACGAACGGATAGCAGCTAGCATCGTAAAAGAAAGCCCCGTGCCTCAGGAGTTAACTGGTGAGTACTTTGTGTTAATAAATAAATTCGCTTCCTCAGCGCGTCGAGATCCTCGACGTTACGCCACCCTGCCGGGGGTTTGTTTTTACGCGGCGTTTGGTGCAATTTTCTCTGTGCGCGTCCGCTGTAAGCGGTGAATCTTTTTTGGTGCCTCGTTTCGAGCATTGCCCTGACGAGTGCATTTTCGATCGTTGTTGCACGCACGTGGCTCTCGGCCGACGCAAGCATATACAAGCGCGATAGTTTCTCGCGCAATGCGCTAAATGTCACGTCGAAGCAATTAATTATAACAAATTAAACGATTCATTTTGTAGCCGACAACAATCGATCCGCATCGCGGTACTAACTGGAGCGAGCCCGGAAGAGCCCCACGTGTTGTATTCTTCCGCTCGTTACATCTCGTGTAGGCTACTTGGCTCGCGAACATTATATTATACGGCTGAAACAAGGTGCACAGCCACGCGCACACCGCCGGAAGTGTATCGGGTTTTCTCGCTCAAATAGAATAGTCGACGTTTTTCTGTACACGCGGCTCTTATTATGCATCGGACAAGTTAGACTATAGCCGTGAGTATATATGCGCGCCGGTCAAGCCAAAGCTCCCTTAGTTCTTCATATAGGCCTGTAACTTTCTCTTCGTGCTACACCACAATTGAAACTTCTTTTTTTTTTCTCGGCGGCCATTACGATAATTGCAAGTGCTCTGAGCCTTTCCAGTTTTCCGCTCCTCATGTATGTATAATATACTATTAATTTACATCTTTTTCTCTAAATCAAATATCGAAAAACGGCTCTGTGTGAGCATTCATTTCGTTTCTCCGAATAACTGGTAAAAATTTTAGCTAATTCCGCCTACCAGATTTTCCGGAAAACGTGTTTGAAATTTTCACACGTTTTCCCGGCTTGAGCAACAAAACGAATGCTCCCACAGAGCCGTTTTTCGATAATCGATTTATCCTTATTTAACTAGAGTAAATCGTTGGATCGCTTGCTTGTTGTTGACGAGAACAATTTTGACGAGCTGCGTCACGACTATTATTTATAAAAGCATAAAAGAAGTCCTCGTGAACTGCCGCCAACATCTAATTCCATAAAACTACACATACTCCGAGCTTTTCATGCAACTTATACATCGGTAAATTGTTTGGATTCTCGATTGAATATCTTGGATCCACTTGATTTTGGGTATATTCGCGATGATGAAATTCTTATTCCAGAAAAAAATGTAAAAATAATGCCTCCAATCGACCAATTGGTGCCTTGTGGCACATGCAAAACTTGTAACTTTATGCAGATGCGTAAAGGCATCTATACCATGTTGCACTTTTTGTTCTTGCTTAAGAAAAAATACGTGTCAAAATAAATTCAATAAGTAATCAATTAGCATGTTTATTTATTTTTCTTCATAAATATTTATAGATAAAATAAATTACCGTTCAAAAATTGTTACGATAATTCAATACTATTATGATTATATTGTATTGTATTGACAGTGTCTAAGGTTAAACACGCTGATTTAAAAGTTTAATAAAAAGTGAGAGAATGAAGTTATCGCCAAAAACTCAACGGGAGCTTATAAAGGAAGGTTTGAAGTGTACTTTAATACTTGGGCGATAAGGAAAATTTCGATTTTTCATTAATTTTTCCGCACTGTAAGTTGATCATTTTCCGCTTTTTTTACACCTAAAATGTTGAATATCTCGAAAACCATCAACTTAAGAGAAAAATGCCAAGAGACCTTTTCTTTTTAGAATTGTCTAATTCACCTTAAAAATGTATTTCTGAGTCAAAAAATATTAATTTCGACAATTTGTTTAAAAATATTGTTATAAACAAATTGTACCACTTTTTGACTCTGCGGAAACATATTTTTTTTTTTGCATTCAGGGGGTCAAATTGAATAAGTCTGCATTGTTTTATCCATCAATTTTTGGTTGCAAACGAAACCAAAAATTGATGGATAGTTTGCTTCGAGACGTACAGATCAAGGCTGCTTAACTTTTGAAATTAAGAAATCCACATTCAACATTTTGCTAAGGATTATTCATTTTTCGGTAACTAAACATCAACGTTTACTATACTACAACATTCTTTTTTGCATTTGCGGCTTTTTTACCAAACGTTTAAAATCGAAAACGATCTTTTCAGACGCGTCGACAACGTGTTTTCTGATCCAAAGTTTTGGGCCTTTCTTACGTCTTGTTTTGATTGTTTCAAAATATTCATTAGTTAATTATCATTGTTAAAATAGAATATTGATAGGTGCGAGGTAAGCAAACATTCATTATCTATTTATTTATTTAACACCGGTGAAATATACATCTACTTGTACATTTACATTATATACATATACATTAAATATACATTTATATTAAAGTATTTTTAGATTCTTACAAATTTCAATATTGATGCGATATCAGTAGACCACATCAGTAGAATAAAACTAGCAACTAGTAAACGATTAAAGTTTAAGGAACTTGCATAGCAATTACTTCTCAGTGCTAAAAATTCAAAGTGATTAAAGCAACCTAAAATTAGTTCTTGAGACATACTTTTATATGCTAATACGTTTGTGAAAATTTATAATAAAATAGAATAATTAAGTTTTAAAGAGTTAGAACTAATTTTATACATTTATGACAGGTTTATCGATCATTTGCTAAATGGTCATTCGAACCCAACTACTCAGCGAATGGTTGAAGATTTTCTGAAAAAAGGAGTTTCCCAAGGTAAATTTAAAAACTTATCCAATGGCAATTATTTGTTGGTGGGTTCCTCAAACATGAGCGGTGAATCTGTTACCATAAGTGCTTCTATACCCAAGCAAGTGGAGATTGTGAACATTAGTTCAGACGCAACTTTTGATGATGATGATTCATCATACAGTTCTCATAACGACAATTCACCATTATATGCAAGTATTACAAATAATACTCTGAAAAAAGAAGATTGTATCGAAATTGTTATGGGAAAAGGCTGGATCAAAAATGGAGAAATCCATGAATCAAATAATAGTATAACAGATATAAACAGTACAAAAAGTTTTGAAAATCAAAATAGTCAAGATATTACAAACTGTACAGTAAAAAGTAACAAGGCAGAAAGGAAACAAAAACTAGAAGTACGCAGTGATGATTCCCAAGACATGTTTGATCTATTAACGTACAACAATGGTGATCACAAAGAAGAATTCATCAGCTCAAGTACACCATCGCCATCATCTGACACAAATAATACAGGTTCATTCAGAGCAGCAAGACGCCAAATTGTAAGTATTTTGGTAATAAATATTTTACTAATTAATTTAAAATGATTATAAGTGTAACTAAACGAAGCTTTTTTCATTTCAGAGAGTCAAAAAAGTATTCGATCCATCAGATAATTTTATAATAAAAAAGAAGAGAAGCAGACAGCCAAAAACAAAGTCAACAAAGCCAAAAACAAAATCAAAATCAAATTCTACAATTCCCCAAGAAAACCAAGAAACAGTTATCCATTCTCAAAACAACAGCCCAAAAATATCAGAGGTGATCCTTAAAAAAATAACACATAAAAGAATAAAGAAAAGAGAAATAGATCCTAACATACCAGATGTCAGAAATTGGAGCGTCGTCGAGAAAGTTTATCTCTTTTTCTCACGTTATTTTCCACTAAATTTTTTTTTTTTTTTTTTTTCTCTCTCTTATTACTCCTTCTTCTTAGAAGGGCCTGCAGGAGGCTTAGAGCCCGTGCGCAGGAAGAGATTATTACTATACCCCCCTCCCTACTGTCTCGCATTTGCCCAGACCCGAGGACCTGTGAGGCAAGGAAAACCCGGGGGGTATACGTAGTGCATATGCATGCGGAGCACTTAGGTTCTCATCCCGCCGAATCGGAAAAATCCGATTGTCATCACTAAGATTTGAACCCAAGGCTCCTCGAGCGGCCTTTGTTTCTGTAGCTAGCACGCTAACCACTCATCCAACGACCGCTCTCAAATGCTCAGATATTCAAAGACCATGTAAGTAGCAAGCTTGCTTTTCTATTTCTTTCTTATCTTCCGGTATGGGTTATCCATAAAAAACCGTAACATTTCAATTTTCATATCATCTTGCTCAATTTCGTATCTAGCGCATTCCTTTTCGAAAGTGTTAATCCATTGTTTGGCATTCGAATATTTACAGACGAATTTCTCAATCAAGAATCGTTCTGCTACCGATTTCAAATTTATTTGAGTCTCTTTATTTTGTTTTGCTTCAATACTATTTACCTCGGAAATTTGTTCCAGATACTTGTCTTTAAACATAACGTTTCCGTCCTCATCAAAATATGCTGATTTCATTTCTTGTGTACACGTAATCCAGACTTCCATTTTCTGTCCTCTATATGACAGACTTTTTTTCACTCTTTTAAAAATCTCCGTTTTTACTAAGTCCTCATGACAGGACACTGATCTATTATCGTCTTGGAACACATATTTCTTATTATTTGTTGTTGTAATTGACTTTACTACAATCACTGTTGTTTTTTTATCTGTTCCGGCAATCGTTTGGAACGCAAATAATAACTTCTCTGACATTTTGCAGAATTGTCGTTTTATAAGGATATTGAGTAGTTGAATGAGTGTGATGCCGTATAAGTTTCTCTGTCAAACAAAGTTTATTACTTATTACAAATACTACTAAATAATCATAACTATACAATATTTACACGCCTACCTGTCAAACAAAGAAACGACAATTAAGTACAAAAGCCTCACTACTCTCCTATTTACTCTCAATACCAAAATCTGACTGATCGTTTCTATGCTTAACAGAAAGCCCGAGCCTCGACTCTTCTCCTTCCATATACAACTCATCAAGCGCGCACTCACACACTAAAGAAAGCTTAGTTTCTTTACATATATATATATATTTTTTTTCAAAAATTAAATTGATCAAATTGAAGCTCATTAATTTTTCTTTTAATAGGAAATCGACGGAGAAGCTTTGCTTCTTTTGACTAGGAAATTAATAATCGAACGATTAGTTGGCTTAGGGAAATTGGGAATAGCATTAAAAATCCATAAGCAGGTAGTCATCCTACAAGCAAGATATGACCCTTTACTGGCTTAAAAATTAAATTTTAATAGCTCTGTCACATTTTCTATGCATTTGAAAATATAAAATCGTTCTCATTACTAATTGTCAAGAGCGTCAAAAGATTCAAAAAGCCATAAAAAAATGTGACAAAGTAAGAAAAACGATTTCATCAAGGAATCAATTTCAAAGTCGAACTTCCGTCCCTGCGAGGTTATGCACCCGAGGCGAAGCCTACTTAACATAGTTAAGGAATATTTTATTTAAAAAAATTGTATCCATGAATTTACGCTTACATGGCAAAGCCCGCCGACATTTGTGGCCCGAGCGCAGCGAGGGCTGCTGGTCGACGGCGGGCTTTGCAACAAATATCATCAATAATAATGTTTATTAGTACATAACTAATATTATTAATAAATAATTGTAAATGATAGATAACTATGGCGTTAATAAATTACAAACAATCCCGTAAAGTATAAGCATGAAAGTATTAGTTCCATATGTTTTCTTCTTGTGTCCCACTTATATATTTTTAATTAAATTGAGAGTATTACTCGATTTAAAGTTGTATTCAATTAAACATTTATTTTGTAAAATTTTGAAAATTTGAATTAAGTAATTTACTCAATCTGAATAGACGAGTATAAACTTGAGTGACCAAGAATAACGTTTAAAATTGAAAGAATTTATTAAAATATATTATAAAAATTAACATACAGTCCGCAACAAAATTATCGCAACAAAAAATTTCATCGAAATTTTGTCGATTTTCAAATGCTTCTATCTTGGGCTATATTTATCGTATCGACACGCTTTTTTTTTAATTTCTTGGAAATTTTGTCTTCTTTAAATCTAGATAGACTACGATAAGATTTGAGTTAATGTCCAGTTACCAGCAGTATTTGAGCGTGACACTAAAAATTACTGAAAAAAATTGACTGTTTGAACGTGTACCAGTACCGCAGTAATTTTTTTATCGAAATCTTACATACACCATCGCAAAGTACTCTTTTCAACGAGTAATTTAAAAAAAAAGACCTCTCTACGATTTTTTGAACGCCCTGTAGGTCGTTTTGAAGGTACCATTTAAAGTACGTAAAATCCCTGGTTTAGCTGAAATCAACACGATTTTCTGGGCATTTTGCGTACACAAATTGTACCTTCAAATTGACCTACAGGGCGTTAAAAAAATCGTAGAGAGGTCTTTTTTTTTTTAAATTACTCGTTGAAAAGAGTACTTTGCGATGGTGTATGTAAGATTTCGATAAAAAAATTACTGTGGTACTGGTACACGTTCAAACAGTCAATTTTTTTCAGTAATTTTTAGTGTCACGCTCAAATACTGCTGGTAACTGGACATTAACTCAAATCTTATCGTAGTCTATCTAGATTTAAAGAAGACAAAATTTCCAAGAAATTAAAAAAAAAGCGTGTCGATACGATAAATATAGCCCAAGATAGAAGCATTTGAAAATCGACAAAATTTCGATGAAATTTTTTGTTGCGATAATTTTGTTGCGGAGTGTATTTTGACTGTCTTTGTTCTCTTACATCTCATTTTTGATTACAACTACCATCTTTAACTATTTAAAGTTCGGATTGGAATTGAATGTAATGAAATGTGTACGTCAAATTATGGTACTGTTCAGTTTTGATACTTCATAGAATTGTTGGTATTTCAATAGTTATTCAATCTGGCATATGCACGTCATAAAATAAATCAATACAATTCATCTATTGCATAGTCGAAACCAAACGATAATTAAAATGTAGGTTGCCGTAGTCATGGAGATAATAACTTTCGCGCGATATTGACAGGAAGCAAAAGTGTTACTTTCGTCCCCGAATTTGAAGATGAAAGTACGTACTTAAGTATATAATTTTTTAGCCTTTTCAGTTTATTAATTTCATTTTATAACTCACATGAACATTATTATTGATTTCCAAGCTAATTTTAAGGGTGTCCGAAAACTATATGAAAAGTATCCGAAAACTAACGTTTTTGGGTTTTTCTTAGAAATTCCTCTCAAAATAGCTGAAAAAAGTGTTGTAGGAAAAAATAAATATGAGCATCAGAAAGAGCAGAAAATTTTCTAAAAGATGGTGTATTCAAAAAAAAATTCTCCTCCGGTGTTCCAACTATTCGCTGCAAAGGTTCTCGAGAGACATTCCGTGCGTTTTTGGACACCCTGGGTGCCCGGCTAGATGGACGTCCCTATATGTATAACCGTTGTAAGCTTAACTTGTATTTCTTTTTGTAAAAATCATAGCTTTACAAATTCCAATTTAAAATGTTGTAATTTATAATTTTCGTTTTAATAAACTTTCGACATCCTTTAATATGTCGCAAAGGGTGCCTGAATCCCATTCCTTGACTACATGATACGGATGCTCAACGATCTCGACATCGTGGTCAGGCCATTCAAATTCCATGAACGTGTCCAGTGCATACACCAGCTCATCAACCATTTCAGACTGACCCATCGCGGTGAAGTCCAACGAAATGAGCAGGAAGCGCAGGGCCCGCCCCACCGCCAAGTTGAGCTGATCCTGCCGCTCCATTGTTTTTGAATAAGAGTAGATTAAGTCACCCAAGCACAATAGTTAACGACATTATTGCCCATATAAAATATATATCAAAATAAAGGAAAACTTTTGCCCTTTTCAATGGAGTACCAATATTTGTAATAAGAGATAACAATTATAGATAATTTTCGTTGAAAATGGCTCGAGAAAAAAAATTTTTTCGAATATATGTAAAAAAAAATTTAACGGAAAGCTAACTTTTTTCTCAACAACGTCTGCACATATTATATGCACGAAAGATCTCATAGATTTTCCGAAATAATTTGTTTTTTCCGATGTGAAAAAAATTTTATTTTCGCTATAGCAAAAAACAATGGACTACTTCCCCTCTTGCGTCTCTTTCAAATTATTCCAACTGACGTGGTGTTGTTGAAAAGTCGCGAGGTGTTACTTACGATTGTCGCAGAAGCTTTCTTGAGTTAGTTTTAAACGTTATAGCCCGATTTTAATATTATCGCGAACAAATGCGGCGATTCGACGATAAGGCAACATTCTGAATGTCGGTATTTTGTATGTTCAACTAATGCAGAAGTTGTCTTTCGAATTCCTGAGACGTTACAGCCCGATTTTAATATTATCGCGAACAAATGCGGCGATTTGACGATAAGGCGACTCTCTAAATGTCGTTATGGTACATGTGTCAACCAATGCAGAAGCTGCTTTTCAATATTACTTTCTTTTATTCAACCTTGTGATACTTGAAGCGTTTGGTTATAATTTTTAAGTAAAACCATGAAATCATCCACACGTATGATAATGAACACAAATTTTAATATAAAATATTTACAGATGCTCAAACATGAATAGAAAACATTTATTCAGGTCTGCAACAAGATAGCGACCCCAGCCAGCGTCCACTTCTGGGGCTTGTCCTTGGTCTTGAGATTGAAGGTCCAGACGTAGGTGGGCCCTCGGGCCCTCGTCCGATAGACCGGACAGTCGTACATGTTCTTCATCTCGGCCTTGTCCTGGGTTATGGCCTTGATGTACATGACCGGCATCTGGGGGAAGAGCTCCTTGAGGCGCGAGTCGGCGATGAAGCCCGAGGCCGTGTCCCAGCGCGCGCCCTCCATGAACAGGCCGCTTATGTAGGCACCCTCGCGCGGCGGACCACTGCGAATCGAGCGAGGAGTAGTATACCCAGGATGGGCCAAAAATCGAGAGGGATGACGATATATTTACGTGAACTCGTTCTTTTGCTTCTTGGTCACGTCGCAGTAGAGGCACATCTTGTCCAGAGGCCACTCGTTCTTACGGGCCGTTTGTTGCATGATGGCCGTGAGGAAGGATTGCGGATTGAAGAAACCGGACAGCCAGACGGTCGCCGGTAGCTGCGCAAAATTTGCAGTCGTAAACGGCGGCGCTTCGCGCAATCTTAAAAGAGATTAACTCACGGTGAAGTCGCTGGTCCAGTTCTGCAGCTCGGTGTAACGAATCTGCAGATCGGCTATCCAATTGGTGAGGCTCAGACTGGACGGATAGGCCAATTTCGTCCAGGACGGGGGCACCGCGTCCATGAACAGGTAGTTCTCCAAGTCCTCCATGTCCGCGTTGATCGTCAGTTCACCCTGAAATCGAGATATTTAAGATCTGCGATTTATACGATTTGTTTTTTTTTTTTACATTTACCTTCAGACCTAGCTCGAGCTCCGTAAGCGATCGCCTCAACTCTCTCGAGAGTATGTTCATCCTCTCGCACTCTTGGAAAGCCACGATCACGTAAGGTGTCAAGTCTTCGACCTAGGGTATTAGCGAGCAAAAAAAAAAAAAAAAAAATTGAGAGATAATTTCAATCGTTACGGTTGGCGCGAGAAATGGAAAAAGTTTCTCACTTTGGACATGAGGTCGGGAACGTTGAATTCCTCGGGGCACTTGTCGAGCGTGTCCTCGATGATCGAGCGGACCTTCTCTTCGCGCGACATGCCGAGGCCGGCCGACTCTCCCGCGTTCTTCGGCTGCATCTCCAGCACGGTGCGGAACAAATTTTCCGACGTGACGGTCAAGAAACCTGATCAAAAAAAAAAAAAAATAAGGACGTTCCAGTGTCGTTGTTTTATATCTTGCAGCTATATAGAATCTCGCCGCTCACCGATCTCGGCATTGGGATGAAGGCCGTAGAGCACCGGACTCTCGGCGGGTATGTGATTGTCGATGTACTCGTGATAGGCCTGGTAGTCGCTGTTGGGCGGCGCCTGGAAACCCGGCGCGAACGCCATGTCGGCCTCCACGAGCTCCGGCCTCAGGTACTCCAGCAGATAGGTGCGGCTCAATCTGCGATCCCAGTCGTCGGTGATGTGGCCGCCGTACATGATCTCGCCGAAGAGATAGCGCAGATCCTCCCAGGGCACCTTGGTGTTGCTCTCGAGATAGTTCTGCAGGACCATGGCGCTTATGGTCAGGTCGCCGAAGTTGAACGGGTAGACCCGGTTCCAGCCCTGCGGGCCGAAGCGACGCCTCTCCTGGACCACGGCGTGGAAGTAGCACAGCCCGAAGAGGATGGCCTTGAACTCGGTCTCCTTGGAGCAGGACTCCAGGGTGTCCTGGCTGAAGTTGTCCAGGGCCTTGTGTATGTTCGACTGCATGCCCGTGGGCGGCTCGTTCGTGATCTTGATGGCCGACTCGAGGATGCCCTGGGGTATGACCGACTCGTGCGGGTCGGCGCTCGCCTCGGCGCTGATGAACAGCCGGTAGTCCTCGTGCGGGTCCTCCGACAGCTGCTCGAGCTTCTTCTCGAGGCTGCTGAGCCAGCTGCGCACCAGATGGACGTTCTGCAGGATGACCCAGTGGCCGTCGGTGGCCGACAGGTCCATGGCCGCCTCGGCCACGGGCTCCTGGCCCTGGCCCAGCGAGACGTTGTGGAACTTGCCGTTCTCCACGGTGAAGTGCATCTCGCGGCCGAGCTTCTCCACGTCCTTGAGAGGATCGACGCCCGGCGAGAGGATGAAGAAGACCGGCGTGATGGCGCTCGTCTCCTCGAAGGATTTCTTGAACGGCATGGAGCGAGACTCGACGAATTTCGGGCCCAGCTCCGCTTCCACGAAGGTCCTGCGCGTCGATACTTTTACTTATAGTTTTTTTTTTTTTTTGCACTCCAAACATTGATTAAACGCATTACTTGACGGCGTAGGTCATGCGATCCAGACGGAAGCATCTGATCATGCAGAGCTTCTGGAAGGCCGACTTGCTCTTCCACTCCTGGGGCAGTTTCTCCTGCTCCGGCTTCTCGGACTCGATGAATTTTTTCCATCTCTTGGCCGCGCCCTCGATGTCCTTGTCGAGATTCGTGAACTCGGCCATGTTGCTCAAAAATTTCACCCCGGCCCAGCTCATGTCCGACAGAAAATCGATGGGACTGACGATGTTGGGATCGACGGGATAGCGCAGGAGAAAATCGACTTCCGGTCGTTCGATGCCGCCCGATTGTAAGAGTACCTGCCGAGAGAACGGATACAGTTGAATGTGTGCTTCATTGGGAAAAGTAGAACCAACGAATTACCTGAATGGCCATTTGACACAAGAAGGTGAGTTTGTCGGCTTCGAAGAGGCCTCGGCTGGTGTAGACGAACACCAAGTACGTTATGCTGTCGATCAAATTTTCTATGCGTTTGTCGATTTTATCGGCTTTGACGGCGAACCTTGGCAATAAACGTTTCGTTTAATAATGCATCTCGAAACGATTCGTATATGAATATAAAATTTACCTTATGGCATTCTGGAAAACTACCGTGAACGCCTTCAACGAAAACTGATAGAGCATATTGATCTTGCAGAGATCGTTGAGAATGAAGTAGAGAAGACTGGCTCGCCTCGAGGCGGGCCTGTAGAGCTCGCGAGCCTCGTCGATCTTCGCCGAGGTGATCTTGGCCTCGGCCACCTTGATCTGTATCTCGGCCGCCGTCCTCTTGGTGTTCTCGAGATTCTCCACGAGGGCGACGTCGCTCAGCACGTTGGGCCCGGCCGACGACAGTCTCTGCAGCAGGTCGTCCTCGAGCTTCTTCAGGGTGATCTTGAAGGTGTTCCTGCTGCTTGGTGAGCTCGGACTTGGTCGCCTCGAGATCGGGTCGCTCGGCTTTCACCACCTCGCCGAGGAGCTGCTCCTCCAGACCGTCCTGGGTCACGGTGAAATTGATCAGGGTCGTCTGAGCCTGGATCTCGGGTTTGTAGTGAGGATTGGCGAGCTTCGTTTGGAGGATCAGACGGAATTGGGGATTGTAGTCGATTTCCTTGTCGCCGATTTTTATCATACTGAAATGCAATTTTTTTGATGTCAATCGTCCGATGTTTTTTTTTTGTTTTTAGATAAGAGACGACACGCACGTTCCCTTCTTGATGAGCACCCTGCCGAGAATCGGATCGAGCACGGCGTCGATGCTCTCCATTATGTTCTCGAGCAGCACGATGTCCCCGTTCATAATGGCGAACTCGATCTGATCGAGATAATTTCTGTGCGTCAGCCTCAGGATCTTGAGATCCTCGCCGTACTTGTTCTTGATCCACTTGATGCCCTGCAGCTGGGGATCGATCATCAGGGGCCAGCGCGTCGAGTTGGTCAGTATCGTGGCGTTCTCCGCGGACATCCGGTCGGTGGGCAGGCCCTCGTTGTTCCACTGGGCGATCTGGGTGTCGTCCGTCAGCATGCCCAGCGGGTCGAGGTCCGCCGAGCGCGGTATCTGCACCTCGAGATTGTTGAGGAAGGGTATCCAGTGGACGTTGAGCAGGTCGACGCGATACTTGCGCGAGAAGCAGCCGACGTAGGAGATGAAGGCCGTGACGAGGAGGATGTCGCCGGTGATCTTGATTCCCGACTCTTTCAGGCTGCGCGACGAGACGAATTGCGAGTGTGAAATGAGAGAGAGAGAGAGAAGAGTATGAGAAATCGGTAAAAGTGCGTACTATTCGACGGTTTCGGCCCAGCGAACTTTTTCCGAGGCGAGACCGTTGACGAGTCGATTGGCCAGATCGATGGCCGTCTCGGTGGCGTCGGCCTCGGCTTGGCACTTTTGCTTCTCGGTCATCGCGACCTCCATCTTCTCCCCCAGAGCGTCCAGTACCTTTTGCAATTCCTAGCCCGAAAAAACGTTCCGTGCGTCACGATCTATATATATTCTCGCAAAATGTGCGTAACATCGTTTCGTCTCGTATAATTACAGCCAGTCGGGCGCGCAGCGACGTGAGCTTCTCCATGGCGGCCTTGAGCTCGGAATTGGCCGCGGCGAGGGCCTGCCTCAGCGGCCTGACCTCCTCGTTGATGTAGTAGAAGGCGACGATGTTCAGCACCCAGCTGCACAGGCCCGAGGCCGCCTGCGACTTGGTCACGATCAGCTCGGGATCGAATCCCTTGTCCTTGATGTACGGCTGGAGGGCCTTCATCACGTCCGGATGGATGTTCTCCTTGTTGTAGGTCCTCAGAGCGTTGAGGAACTGATCGGCCCCGCCCATCATGACTTTGCAGGCCTTCCAGCTGCGGTCCTTGGGCACTTTGCCCTTGGGCGAGAACAGCACGAGGACGGCCTCGACGACCTTGGCCACCGCCTCGGGCGGAGAGGTGAACGCCTTCAGCTCGGTAAGGTTGTTCTGCGAGCGATAAAGATAGTTTAAGATTTCAGAGATCGAACGTTGACTTTGTATCTCGACGGAAATGCCGTGTACCTTGTTCAATGTGTTGAGAGCCTCTTCGGCTTTGCGCACGGCTGGCTCGGCCTTTACCAAATCTTCGTCGCATTTCTTCTGCTTCTGCGCGACGCTCTCCTTGATGTCGGCGACTTTTTCCTCCTCGCCGCTCACTGCGTACGAGTGAAAAATTAATCGAGTAAATTTTCCCTGTACCTCAAAACGAATTCATAATATTTGTATAACAAGTTACCGAATGCCTTTTCCACTTCGGCCTTTGTATTCTCCGCGGTAACTTCGGCCAATATCTTGTCCGCCACCTCGTTCTTCTTCTTCAGTTCGACCTCTTGCACGGCCAGCGTCACTTTCAACTCGTCCACCTATACGCCGCACGATCATCAAAGTACATTGCAAAACAGCTCTACGTAATTAATATGCAAAAAAACGAGATACGCGCAGACCTGTCCAGCGCACGACTCGAGCTTCTCCAGACCGTTGACCAATCTCTCGATCATGGACTTGAGGTTGTGCGTCTTGTTGTTCAGCAGCTTCGAGTAGAGATTGATCTGCTCGAGGAACGACTTGGGCGTCGTGTAATTGTAGCGCCGCTCGTTCTGCAGATAGAGCTTGGAGGTGTCGTTGACGACCGAGTGAACGAACGACATGAAGAGGGATACGGACGGGCGAAACTCTTCGGGTAAAACTTCGAGTTCCTGATTAAAAAAAAAAAAAAATAAATAAATAAAAAACGTTTCGATAAGCATCGTGAATTTTTTGTTCACCTCGAGAAATCTCGCCGACACCGATTCCAAGGCCTCCCTCGGCCAGTCTTGGAACCAATTGATCGAGGTGCAATTGACGAGGGCCGGGAACTGTCGGGCGCGCTTTCTCAGCGTGTCGCCCACCGGCGAGAAGCACAGCACGCACTTGAGCTGCTTGCGCACCTTGTCGATGAAGAACTTCCAGCAGTTCTCGCGCGTGTCGAGGACGCCGGCCTGCTTCACCTCGTTCTTCATGGCGTTGATGATGTTCTCGACCTGGTCGTCCGGGAAGAGGTCGGCGATGTCGCCCGAGGCCAGCATGTCGTTCACCACCACGAGGAAGTTCTCCTGGGCCACCTGCGAGTCCGTCATGAGGAAGGTGATGCCGAGATTCTTCAGGCCCGCCTTGACGTACAGCAGACTGAGGTCGGCCTTGAGGTCGTTGATCGAGTAGCCCTTGCGCAGCTGGACTTGGAAGACCTCGAGCGAGGAGATGAACGAGGCGAGCCGCGAGAGCGACTGCTTGCCCATACCGCCGACGCCGATGAGCAGGGCGTTGCCGCGGGGCGCCTCCAAGATGCGATTTATCCGGCAGACGTGATACATGGCGTCCTCGAACATGACCAGATTCATGGCCGAGACCAGCTCGTTGTAATTGAGCAGGGCGTCGTTGAGGATCTTGTCGAGGTGCGGCCAGTCCAGGATGGGCATGTACTTGGCGTCGCCCGCCGCCTCGGCGAAGTGGCAGAAGACCACGGGCTCGACGAAGGCCTGATCCTCGTCGAATATCTGCACGTTCTTCTTCATGGCGTCGCGCAGCAGCGAGTCGAACTCGTCCTTGTCCGTGGCGTCGACCAGCTTGTCGGCGTAGACGCGAGTCGCCTCGTGTATGTACAAGCGAAGGTCAGCTCGTTGGGTATGGTGGCCCCGATCGAGAACAGCAGACCCTGAAAGATGTTGGACAGATCGCGCAGATTGAAGATGTAGTGAAACTTGACGGCGGTGGGCAGGAAGGTCGTGGAGATCCGGTCGTGCAGGTAGACGGCCGCGTCGACGATCTGGGGCGCCATCTTGGCGACGTTGGCCGGGATCTTGTGCAGGCCGTTGCCGACGTGCTGCTCCAGGATCTGGCTGTAGATCGTCACGAGGGTGCTCCTCTCGGGGAAGCTGACGGCGAACGCGGCGAAGTGGCGCTGCAGCCGGCTGTCGATGGTGAACGAGCCCGCGGTGGGGTTCATGCACGAGACGAACTGCACGTTGTGTATGTCCTTGAGGGTGAACTTGGCCCGGTCGTACCAGTGGCCGTAGTCGATGTACTGGCGGATGATCGTGTGCGCCCCGACGGTGCCGTAGGTGTCGACCTCGGGCATGTTCAGATCGTCGATGAAGTACACCAGCGACTTGGAGCCGGGCGGGCCGAAATTACGGCCGGCCTTCTTTTCCAGTGGCCTCTCGAGCGCCTTCTGCAGCATCTCCGAGCTCGTGTAGTAATTGAACGGCACGTTGGCGACGTTGTAGTCGAGCGACAGGCTCGACAGCTTGTCCGCGACGATGACGCTCTTGCCCGAGCCCGCCGAGCCGATGAGCATGCAGGGCTTCTTACGCGCCATCAGCATGTCCATGAAGAAGCGGATTCGCACCGTCTCGCTGGTGGGGACCAGCGTGGCCTGCAGCGGCACGTCCGTGTCCAGGAAGAACTTCTCGACCTTCTCCTGCCAGGGCACGAGATTGCTCGTCTCCGGATCGATGAAGTAGTTGAAGACGTTGCCGCCCGCGGGAAAGCGGACGGCCTTGAACTCGGCGATCCACCACTTGCTGAACTCGTTGCGCCAGTCGACCAGCTGGTCCTGGAACAGGGCCGAGCCGAAGCCCCAGATGCAGGCGAACGCGAAGTACAGCTCGTACCACTCCTTGGGGCTGCCCGTCGGCACCGTCTCCTTCGTGAGGAAGCAGTCCAGCAGATTGCAGACCATCTCGAGATGGCAGATGTCCGGGATCGGCGTGATCTTTTTGAATTTCGTCTTGACGGCGTCCAGCAGAGGGGGTATGTACTTCTCGAAGAGCAGGAAGAGAGTGTCGCGCTCGGACGGCTCGCGATTGTCGATCCAGGATTGGATGAAGCTGAAAAATCGAGGATAACGATCGACGACGTTCGAGAGACTTTTGGAATCGAGATCGCAACGATGACTTACGGACTCCAGCCCAAGTCTTGCGGATTGATGTATAAGATTCCAGCTCTGGAGACGGTGGCCGGAGTGGCGGTTCTGTGAAAGAAACGACGATGCAGCGAACTCGTTTTGTGCTCAATTTATATACTACTTACTAAATCTCGTTACCGAATTTTGAATCTCGCTAGCTCATTTTTCGCGGAAAGTTTCACACGCGTAAAATATTTAGTTATCGCTGATTACCGTAGATTGGAGATTTCAAAGATGAGCCTCATCTGCTTGGTGAGGGCGATACGCTCGTTGCTGGCCAGCGTCAGCACTTTGTTGTCGTCCATCACGGTGTTGAGCGACTCGATCCACATGGGATCGATGTCGCCGTCGAAGATGATCCACTTGGGCCCGTCGCCCTGGAGATTGGCCTGGTCGCGCATCAGCACCGATACCAATCTGGATGAAAACATCACAGGAAATCGAGTCAATGAGGAAACAATCGTCGGATCATTGGTCGGCCGTGTACCCGTCCTTCCACTCTCTCGTCATGGGATTGATGACGCCGAAGAGCTCGTCGTTGGTCACCGCCTTGGGATTCAGATCGTTGAACATGGGCTTGCGCTTGAGATTGTGATAGGTGCGAAACAGCGTCTTCCAGACTTGGCTCTTGCCGGTGCCGGCGAAGCCGATGATGAAGACCGAGTGGCGCACGAACAGCAGCTCCTCCAGCTGCACGACCTTGAGCACGAAGCCCTCCTCGGGCTGCAGCTTGAGATCGAGGGTGGCCTGCCTGACGTCCGCCTCGAAGTTCATGTCGCGCTTGCGCGGCACGTCCAGCGCCGGGAACAGATCGCCGATCAGGCCCATGAACACGGGCACGTCGTCCGTCACGATCTTGGGCAGATTGAAGTCTCTCAGCGCTCGCATCAGCACCTGGTCCTCGGGCCGGTTTCTGTCGCCTCGCTTGAGCTTGCCCGCCACGACGAGGACGGACTTGATGGCCCTCAGGCCCCAGTCGTAGTGGTCCTGCTTGGAGAGCAGCTCGCGGCACAGCGTGTACAGCGTGATGAATTTGCGCGCCAGCAATCTGGCCTCCTGGAAGCCCTCCGCCACCAGCATGATCTCGCAGATGAGCTCGAAGTCCGGCACCACCATGGCGCACGGCCTGAACAGCGCCTTGAGATTCTCCGGCAGCTCGGTGCGGCCGGCGTAGCCCGGATTCATGGTGATGAACATGCCCACCGACTGCACGAGATTCAGCTCCTGGCCGAAGAACAGGAAGGTCTTGCGGCGCGCCTTGATGCCGTCCAGCACGCACTTGACCTGCACGGCGACGACCGAGAGCACCTCCACGCTGATGCGATTGAACTCGTCGAAGCAGCCCCAGGCGCCGGTCTGGCCCAGGCCCATGTAGATGTTGGCGCAGGACTTGTAGTCCATCTGCTCGGAGCAGTTGAACACGTAGACCATCTGGCCCAGGGCCCGGCCCAGATCCTTGGTGGTCTCGGTCTTGCCCGTGCCGGCCGGGCCCGCCGGAGCCCCGCCCATCACCAGATGCAGCGACTGGGTCAGGGTGATGTAGCAGCGATCCGTCAGCGGCGTGATGACGAGGCGCGGCGTGTTGCCGAGGTACTCGTAGCCGTAGGGGAAGCAGGCGTCGCAGATGTTGGCGAAGCAGTCGCCCTGCTTGTCGTCCCACCTGTGGCGCAGCTGCGACTGCCACTGAAAGTCCGAGGCAGCCTCGGCCTTCATCGCTATCAGCTTGGCCACCACGTCCCGGGCGTGCACGTCTATCGTGCAGATCGTCATGATCTTCTGGCGATCGTTGTCCGTCAGCTCGCCGATCAGCAGCGTGATCAGGGCCACCAGCTGGGCGATCTGCTTCTTCTGGTAGTCCTTGAGGGCGCTCTCGAAGCCCTCCTCGAGCTGGCCGAAGGCCACGTTCACCTCGCTCGTCCACCAGATCTGCGTGCCGCACAGGGCCGGCTGCGCCTCGTAATCGAATATCCACTCCTCGCGCGGCTTGTACGCGTACGAGTTGACCGCCTGCTTGAAGTGGTGGCGCACGGCGCGTCGCATCGCATCCGTGATGCGGTTCAGCCAGCTCTCGACCTTGCCGTTGCAGTCGCAGGTGCCGTGCATCGGCATCTCCTCGCCGTCCTTGGCGATCAGCGCGTTGGCTGGCGAGAATCGTTTTTTTTTTTTGCTTTTTCATACGAGTTCCGAAGGGACACAAAGTGGCGGTCTTACCGATTTTTGTGTTTCGACCGGCCTCCTGTTTCCACTTGAGATTCGCCACGGAGTCGTAGAGCTTCGACAGGTGTTTGCAAACCAGCTCCGGCATGTTTCCTGCGAAAGTTGTAATCGAAACGAAAGTAATTATAGGCGCATCAATATTTATATTTTTGGCCTCGATGAGGTGATAGGATAAAAGTACACAATTCGAAGTGTTTTATTTCAAATGATATGGTGTGACAGTCAATGAATAAAATCAGAACTAATTTTTTTCATTTACGGTCTATATTAGACGAGAAAGTAAATAACACGAGAGCGGACGGTTGATTCAAATTTCGATCGAAATTTTTTCAAATGTCAATATCGAGATACCAGTAGTATTCGAGCGCAACTGTCCTCTATAGGTCGAAACAACTCGCTTCATTAGTATCAATTAATTATCTGTCGCAGTGTTCCTTCGTCGAGATCGATGATTTTTACGAATCGACTAATTTACGGTCACATTAAAAAAAAAAAAAAATCTTGATTCGATCGAGCCGAGCAAACCATCATTGTACATTGAAAATGTGTAAAAAAACAACAACACAACAACAACATTACCGTTGCTGAGAATATCGAGAAGATCGGCGGGCGATATGAAGTAAAATCTCGGATAAACCAGCCTCTTGGTGTCGAGATAATCGGCCAGTGCCTTCTCGCACAGGCTCAGCTGATACTTGATGTCCTCGAGATTCTCCAACAATCTCGGCTTGTTCGTGCCCTTGACGATGTTCAAATCCGACGTCATCATTCTCAGTAGTTCCTATCGAGACGCATAAATGTAAGACACTCTGTGAAAAAAAACTGATTCTGCCTCATTATCATCGAATGTCACCTTGAACTGCCGATCGATCATCTCGAATCTCTTCGAGTCCTCGGGCAGCTGGCTCCTTATGTCCTCCGAGCCCAGGAATATGCTCTCGAGATGGGCCCAGGTCCTCTGCACCTCGAACCAGACCCCGATCACGGCGTCGGCGTTGCTGAGCTTGGCCTGCCAGTCCGACACCTCCTTGAGGAAGAAGCCGATGAACTTGGAGCCGAGCATCGTCTGCAGCTGCACCTGGTTCTCCTCCAGCGTGTCGATCACCTCCTCGCTGACCCGCAGCACGTAGAGCTTGGTCCTGCTGTGGGTCTCGCGCTCGAACTCCATCGTCGTCCAGGTGTTGCCGATCTCCACCAGTATCTTCTCGATGCCCATCTCCTTGACGGCCTTGTCGACGATGTTCTTCACCTCGTCCTCGAACTTGTGCAGCTGGAGCTGCAGCAGCTCCTCGAGGGTCGTGCCGTCGTTCATGGTGAACTTGACCTGGGTCTCGGCCATCAGCTGCTGCCAGTGGCGCTCGCGTATCGCCGGATTCTGCAGCTCCGACACGGCGCGCAGCGACGCCATCATGTTGCGTATCTGGCCCTCGATGTACACGTACAGCTGCCACTGCTTCACCTCCCTGTCGAGGATGCGCAGCTCCTTGGTCAGCTTCTTGCACTCGATGTCGATCGACTCGATGTCCAGCTTCTTCCACTGGGTGCTCTTCCACTGTATCAGATTCGACGTTATCACGTTGACGAAGTCCCACAAATTCTTCAGCATCTTCAGCTCGCGCCTCAGCTGCTCGAGCTCGGGGAACTCCTGCATGGGCTGCTCGAATATCTCGGCGGTGCGCGCCAGCTCCTGGTGCTCGTCCATCAGCACCTGCACCTGCTCGTTGATGGCGTCGAGCTTGATGTAGACGTCGCGGCAGCGATGGCTGAACACCTCCTCCTGGCTGAACTTCTTGGCCAGGCGCTTCTGCCGATAGTCGAACCAGACGAACTTCTTGCGCAGCCACTCGATCTGCACCGAGAGCAGCGGCGAGACGTACTGCTTCACCTGGGCCGCGAGCTTCTTGATCAGCAGCCAGAATTCCGGCAGCGAGGTGAGCTGCTCGTGCACGGACGGCTCGAACTCCACTTGGTACTCGTGGAGAAGTTTGATGGTGGCCTGAGAGTTACGGGAGGGATCGGTTTTCGTTTCGGTTTTCATTTTAATCTAGATGCTTACCTTGAGCGGATCGAACATGTCGTCGATCTCGTAGCCTCGATCCCTGACCTCTTTCAGGTAATAAATCGTCTCGAGCAGGCCGTTGTAATCGTCGTCCGCCACCCTGTTGACGAATCGCGTCTGCACCTTCTTCAGGAACTCGCTCAGATCGTCCAGGCTCTTGTGCACGTGATCGATCAGGTGCTGCTTCAGCACGTTGGACCACTTGCATATGTTGTTGAGTATGTTGTGCTTCAGCGGGCGCAGATTCACCCTCATCCACTTGTCGAAGACGCGCTGATCGTCGATGGCCGAGCAACGCTCGTACAGCTCGACGAAGCGGTCCAGCTCGCGCTTGAAGTCGTCGAGTCTCGGCTCCCGATTCGGCAGCGCCTCGATCTCCTCCTCCTCGGACGAGGCGACCAGTTCCTTCTCCTGCTCGCTGAGGACCCGAGCGAAGCGCAGAAAGAGAAGCAGGTAGGCGCGACGGTCGTCCGTCCAGAGCCACGTGTAGCGCTCGTAGTCGAGGGCGAATTCGCGACAGGCCTCGAGGACGCGCTTGATGCGGCTCAGCGTCTCCTCGAGCATGAGGATTATGTCCTCGTTCTCGGAGCAGTCGATCTGTGCACAACGAAGCAAACGATTGTGTTACCCCAACGGAAATTTTTCTCGTGATAAAGTTTTATAAAGTCTTAAAAAGTCTTTATAAATCTTATAAATGTATGAAATTCGTACACGTGATTAATCATTTTAAAGAGTTAATAAAAGTTTTTAAAAATTCATAAAACCTTGTGGAAACTCGATCTTTTGGCAAAAGTGTTAAGTTTTTTTTTCACTTAATTTTTTTTTTATGTATTCTTCATATGGTTGCCCCTATAGTTGTTTCACCATGATTTTTGGTGAGCGTTGATACTAATCAAACACGTTTTTAAAACTATTAAAAACTCTTATCAACACTTTATAACTCTTCAAAACTCTTTATAATTCTTTAAAACAATTACAATTACTTGTAAAAATTTTTTTCTGAACATTTTAGAAACCCAATATCAGGTTTCACATAAATGTATAACGAATTTTTATATCAATTGAAACTCTTATAAAGCTTTATTAAATCTTTTAATCATGGTACGAAATCCGGACATTTATAAGAATTTCAAAGACTTATTCAGACTTTTAAAGAGTTTCTAAAGACTCAGTGTGGCGATCAATTTCCGTAGAGGTGCGCATCGTACCGTGTAGAGCCTGCCCTCTTCGTCCTTGACCGGATCGACTCTCGGCACGAGGGTCGCCTGGCGCATGATGTCCAGCACGATGCTCTCGTAGAGGCCGTAGAAGCCGTCCGGCGACTCCTGGTCCATCGGCGGCGCGTACACGATCTTGTGCTCGCTCAGCTGGAGCGTCACCTCGAACAGCGGCTCGATGTCGGCCTCGCGGTCCGTCTCGCGCACGATGTACGCGACGCTGGTCTTGACGGCCTCCACCAGCACGCCCGTGACCATCGCGTCGATCTCGGCGAGATAGGGCAGCCACTTGGCTCTGCGGGCTGCCTCGCGCTCCGCCTCGGCCGCGGCCTCCTTCTCGCGGCGCAGTATTTCCGAGGGCGAGAGAACTAGCTCCTCGATCGCCGCTGCGGTTTCCTCCTCCGCGGTAGTCTGACCCGAGACCCGAGATCTTTTCGTCGTCTCGGATTCTCGCTTGCTGTCGGGTGCTGCTGCTGCTGCTGGTGCTGCTGCCGCTTTTTCTTCGGGTCTGATTATCGCAAAAGGGACGAATGGAGGGAATCGTTGTATCGCTTTTAGGGCTGTAAAAAAAGTCGTTTGTATACTCACGCCTCGGCCGCTTCGCCGTCTTCCAGCTCTTCGTTCTCTGTGCGAATTCCAAACAGTTCAGATACCAAAAATTCGAAAAACAAGATCGTCTCTACCGTCGTTCTCCTTCTCCTCCTCGTCCTTCTTCTCCTCCGCCTCCTGCCCCTCCTCGGGCATCAGATCGAAGTACAGCTTGTAATTCTCGTCCAGTATCCGAAACAGCTCTCGGGCGTCCTCGGCGACCTGGCCGTACCTCTTCTCGAACGCGTCCCTCCTCTCGTTCACGACCAGCAGCATGTTGGGCCTGTTGTCTCGGCGCGTGATCACCGGCGCCGCGAGCCAGCCCGCGAATCTGCCCTCGATGTAGACGAGATTCGCCTGGGCCTGATCGAGCCGCTGCTGCAGACTGCGCGCCATCTCGTGCAGCTCGTCCAGATAGATGTCGCCGATGTCGGGCGTGGCCCAGTTGTAGGTGTCCTGGGCGTACTGTATCAGCTCGTTGACGGTCGACAGCTCGTCCTCGATCAGCGACTTCTCCGTGGCGGAGGCGACCCGATTCACGTGATTGTACCACTTGGCCACGTTGTCGAGCTTGATGAGGGTCTCGTGCAAGTAGCTGGCCTTGGCGAAGATCTGCATGGCCTCCTCGGGCAAATGCTCCTTCTCCAGGATGGTGACCATGTATCTGGTCTCTTTGAGCACCATCGCCAGCTCCGGGTCCATGTTGGATCGCAGCTGGTCGCCGGTCGACTCGTTACGCTTGAACAGCTTCTTGGCCAGGCCGTTTTTGCACTTGTCCGGCACGGTCTCGGTCCACTGGTTGAAGTACTCCATCTCCTTGAGCTCGATCAATTTCTAATGATTTCGCAGTGAAAAAAGAATGAATGATCGCGCGCATCGTTCAGTGGTCATATATATATATCGACGTACGATCAGCTGTCGATGCTTCAGCTGGGCGTACTCTAGGGCCTCGGACTGTACCACCGGATGCTGCACCGACTTGACCGCCTCGATCGAGCTGCTCGCCCGAATCTTCAGATCCTTCAAGAAACTCAGCTCGGCCGAGACGGGCGGCACGTGCTCGTCGAACACTCCGCAGCCCGTCGTCTCGTACAGCTTGAGATTCCGATCGAGTATGGCCTTGGACTCGTCCAGCTCGGCGTCCAGTTTCCTCATCAGATCCTCGTAGTAGGGCGCGAGCTGTCGGGCGATCACCGGCCTCGACACTATCGAGCCGATGTTCACCGTGAACTTGTGCATGCTGTCGATGGTCGCGCACTCCGAGAACGCCTGGTCGAAGACGAAGCCCAGCCGACGATCCCACTTGTCGACCTTGTCCAGGAAGATCCGCTGGTCGCGGTCGAAGCTCGGATCCTCGGGCAGGAGGATCTCGTAGTTGACCGCCGACAGCTCGTTGTAGCTCTTGACGAAGCTCTCGTAGACGTTGATCAGCGCGTTCATCAGGTCCTTGCCCTTGAGGCCGCCCAGCTCGATCTTCTCGAGCTTCAGGTACTCCTGGGCTATCGTCAGGATGTTCTCGATCTCGCGCAGCCGCTCGAGCAGCTTCAGCAGTCGGCCGATCACCAGCCTCTCGTGGAACGTCCACTGCACGGGCTCCTGCCGCCTGAAGTAGCTGGGCACGCGCGCCCGAAAGAACTCGTACACGTCCCTGTACCACTCGATCGTCGCGATGGTCTCCTGCAGGCGCTTCAGGCTGTCCTCGGCGTCGCCCTGGAACAGCGACTGCGGATCGAGATAGGTCGCGGCCTGCAGCAGTATCAGGTTGGAGATCTCGCGCAGCAGCGTGACGACGCGCGGACTCTTGCAGTAGGGCTTGCACCTGGCCCAGGCGTGACAGATGCAGTGCATCATCGGCTTGAACTTGGGCTGGCTGCTCGGGAAGTGCGACTCGCTCTCGATGTCCTGAAAGTAGCGCTCCAGGGGCGACAGATACAGGCAGATCTCGCGAGCTTCCAGGACGCCTGAGTGTGTGTGTGTGTGTGTGTGACGAAAGCGAGGTAGTGAGTATTCTTTTCAAAGAGGAAAAGAGTATAACAACTGACAATTGACGACTTCGTTGAAGACGTTTCTGAGGCAGTGCAGAAATACGCTCTTCTCCCTCTCGAGGATGTGAGCCATCTTTTTCACTCGAGGATCTCGCAGTTGCTCGTAGATCAGCTCGAAATTTCTCATCCTCTTGCGCCAGAAGACCAGCTCTACATTGTTTTTCATTATCATTAAAAAAAAGGCACGAATAAAATGTCCGCGAGCATTCGAAATAATGATCCGCCCGAGTTCTAACCGGTTCGCGGCAGGGGATGATCCTCCGTCTCGAAGGCCTGACTGCTGTCCTCGGCCATGACCTCGCAGATGTCCTTGGCCCAGGAGATCACGATCATCTCGATGTTGTGGCGCATCTTCTTGGGCGGCTCCTCGGAGAACACGTGCTCGATGTTCAGCGGCATCGGCAAGATCGTTTCGCCGTGAAGTTTACTTTTTATCTATAGAGAATCATGGTCACGGGAGATCGATCGTTTTTATATTGCGTATAAAGTCGACGAATTTTTACTTGAGTTATGCGGCTTTTGATCGAGTGCTTCTCTCTCTCGATATCCTCGTGCACGTACGTGGGCCAATCGCCGCCACCTCTGGGCGTCGAAATGATCGGTATCAACTCCTGCGAACGTTATTTGACATTTGAGGTCGCGAAATTTAAAGAAACTAGAGTGGAGTCCCTCTCTCTCTCACGTCTTCGATGAAATCGCCAAGCTCGTCGAAATTTCTCGCCTGCAGTTCCCCAAAGACCAGCATCTCTTTGACGTTGTCGCCGGTGATGGCGATCATGTCTCTCTTCACGAAGTAAACGAATTTGGCCTTGTAATTCGGATGAATGAAATTGTGGGGCACGAGGCCGCTCACGGGCGACAGCTCGATCAGCAGCATGTGCTCGTCCGGCGTCTCGAAGAAGTTTTTCAGGGTGCTCTGTTGTCGCAGAGGGAGGGGGGAGAAACGACGTGTATCTTTGCGGTCGTGGTGAGGCTGATTATATAATTATACAAGACAGCCCTCCTACCAGGTAAGCTTTGTTGTCCTTCATGGCGAACCAGGCGTCGATTTTGACCTTGTAATTGAGCTCCAGGTACTCGAAGACGAGGAGAAATCGCGGATCCGTCTCCACGTACTCGTCGTCGTCCCCGGCTTTGGCCATTTTCGGGCTGTCGTTTCACTTCGCATCGATCAAGCACTCGACGTGGCTGGAAGGGTTTCTTTTCAAGACCTTTTTTTTTATTCTTTTTGGATTACTTTAACTTCAATCGAGTGATTTTTTTTTTTTTAATGTTATAAATCAATAATTAAGAGTTAAAAATGAGATAAACAATCGTGCCTTTCGGTGGCACGATTGACACGAAGTTGCTAGGAGATCGTTGAACAATATCGACGGATGGATTTTCGATTTTCGTCGTCGTTCTTCAATTCGAATTTGAAAGCACGGAAAAGCCGTTCTTCTTTGAAGAGTGAAATTTTAAAGTAAAAAAGAATTAAATTTTCACACGGAAAATCGTTGGTTATAAGAAACAATAATAATTGTAAATGTCAGTTATTTAATATGTATAAGAAAATTTCTGTATTCAATGAAAACATAAAATATAATTTTTACACATTTTTGTATAATAATTTTTCCCTCTTTATTTGTTAGACAATTTTCGAGCTAAATAAACAAATAGAAGTTGTTCTGTTGCATGGTGCTGACGCAGAAAAGTAGTTAAAATTTTGTCACGTTGTACGGTATATTGTTTTTAACGTATTGGAATAATTTTTATATCAACAATACATTTTAGTGAAACATCATTTAACAATATTTCATCAAATTAATATAATCACAGATCACTTAAAAATGTCAACAATATAAGGGTGCAATGTTCATTTATTAATCTAACTATCCTGCTTTTGTCTCTTCTGTACCATTTCTCTTATATTGTCTTCACTTTCCTTCAAATCCTTTTGTAAATAAGTTTTTTGATTATTGAGTGCCTTAATTTTACCGTCAGCAAGTTTTGTTCGTTTGTCAAGATCTTCCATTATTGTATTCATATCTTGAAGTAAAAACATTCTACCGACAGATTCGTATGTTTTTGTCTTTTCTGGTAATTGCTTCAATTCTGATCGAGTTAGGGATACTCGCAAGTTGTGTCTGTTGATATTCTCAATTTGCATATCTGCGACTTTCAAAAGCTGTCTTGTTGATAAAACTTTATTGTGCAATTCAGAAAAAGCTTTTTTCAATTCCTCATCTGGTATTTTGGCCATTGTTGTCTATTCTGACTAGCTGAAATACAAATGACAAATTTGATTAATACTGAATGATGTATCATTTTAAAAAAATCATGGCTTAGAATTTTCTCATAAAAATAGATTTTGGAGAACTGATATACACGATATTTGTAACTCAAAGAAATCAACGATAATGAAAGAAGTTTAGTAAAATTATAACACAAAACTTTTACAAAACTGCCTAAAGTTTAAACTAACAATTTGTTCAACACGACTTACCGTAGTAGTAGATAAAAATAATCAAGAAAATAAGTATTGCTTTATAAGGCTTGATTTAGCACTGCACAGCGTCTGTGTATACGAATTGTGATGGTAAAGTTTGACAAAATCTTTGGTGAGGTTAATTCGCGACGTTGCCATGTTTAGATTTCTCGCTTATTTTTAGTCTAAAGCGCCGGAATGTAATTTTTTCAAAATTTGAATTATAAATTGTAATAATTTAATTTGAGAAATTCACGATTGTTTCGACAAACGCGATAAATGACATCATCCTTGCCTCAAAGCACATATTTATTTTCAATGACATTAATTTTATGTTTTCTTTTACTTACTTGAAACTGGATTGTATCATCTATCTCGTCTCGAGTTATATATTATAAAAATTTTTGTCGTCTGGAAGGCTCACACGCTCACCCAAGCGGTGAGACATTACATGCCATTCATAACCTACGAATGAATTAAAGTCAACAATCAAAAAGTAATCAATGTACATTTAAATTATTATTTATTTTATAGTAAAAAAATAGTTTTTAACATGGCGATGTCAGTGCGAGTTAGACTAGGATCCCAATTCAGAAATATCATGAGAGTCTGTAAGTGTCAAAAACTTCATATAAAACTTGTTTTCAAAACATCATTTGTGGTAATCTTTTTAAACAATAATGCTTTTAATAATAATTTAGGCTTTCATGAGAATCGGCACATGTCGACTGCAGAAATAGTTGTTGAAAAATCTGAAAATCCGAAGGAGCCCGAGAGGATATCATTGGAAGAACAACAAAGATTAAATGATATAGCTAAAAATGAGAAGATGGAAAAACTTTTGAATATGCGCTTTGCATATCAAGAATTTCTACCTGATCCTAATCCTAAGAAAAGAAACACTCTCAAAGAAAGACTGGAACGCACAGATATGCTGGCTAGAAGATCAAATGTTGAAATGCCAGAGTTTTATGTTGGTTCTCTTGTAGCCGTTATGCATTCTGATCCACATGCTCCTGGGAAGAACAATCGTTTCATGGGCATATGTATACAAAAAATAGGTGCTGGTTTAAGAGCATCTTTCATATTAAGAAATTTCATTGACGGCGAAGGTGTGGAAATTAATTTTGATATGTATGATCCAACAATCCAAAGAATTGACGTGATAAGGTAATGAAACCATTGTATATAATAAAAATGAAAAATTGATAAAAATTAAATGAAATTGATTGGAAAAGAAATATTAATCTCAATTATTTTATCATTATTTTGATTTGTAGATTGGAAAAGATTAGATGAAGAACTGTTTTATCTGAGAGATGCTCCTCCAGAATATAGCACATTTCCAGTTGATATGGAACCGGAATACCAGCCTGAGGGTTCAGCTGTACCCATAAATGAAATCAAAGTTCCATTAAAACCTTTGCCTTGGCTTGTGAAATGGGACAGAATGGGTATGAAAGGTATTCGAGATGTAACTAGCATGCTTACAGAGAAGCGTTTAAGAATGTCTAAATTGAAACAATTCAATAAACCATGGGAAAAATACGATCTTCTTAAGATGTACAGGTAAATATTACACATTTCAAACTTAATGTATAAAAAAAGTAGAATCAAATTTATAAATTTTTAAATATTTTTCAGTGAAACTATTCCAATAGAAGACCAGGTAGAAATCTTTTCAGAAATTCAAGAAAAGCTTCATGAGCTAGAACAACATCGTTACAAAATGAAACGCAGTAGAAATTTTGTTAAACCTACAAAAATGGGTTAAAATTTGTTATTCAATGTACACTTCAGTTTTGTTATAAGAATTTTATTAAAGTAAATATAAAAATCAACTTAAGTTTTACTTTAGAACTTAGCCTACTGGGAAAAATTATGCAGGTTACAAGTTAGAGAAACGATTTTTTTTATTAAAACTTATATGGTCACAGTAAGTTCTTGCTTATATTTTTTTATAATCTCAGCAGAAATCGCTTTATCTTATTTTTAATATGTACATGGTCAACATCGTCTAGTGATAATTTAACTCTAGCTTTTTCAACTTATTACATACATTTTCAATCTTCCGCACATTATACTGATCGTTTTGCTCTTCGATGAATAAACATATGCATAGCAATAAAAAAGCTTAAAACGTAGGGTAGAGATTTACTACAATAAATTCATTGATTCGTTAAAAATTACAACGGCATCGTTTTCATCATAATATAACTACAAAATAAAAAAAATATAAATATTACGTGAGAAAATATCGAAAGCTAAAATCGTCATTAGTTTGCATTCAAAATAACTAAATCACGTTTACAGGTTGCCTTGATTTTCTCTTCCTAATTAATGATTTAATTCATCAAATGTAAAAATATTACAAATAAATTGTAAAAATTTAATAGCTACTTTACAAAATGAACAATTATGAAAGAAAATAGTGCGACAAGTACTATGCGGTTCCATAAATGACTTTACATTGATTAACATGATAAAAGCGACACATTTATCTCTTTTACCATTTTTATGCGATGCAGCATTTTAATAAGATGATCTTTCGCAAGGGGTGATGTTGAATACCACACTGGACTGTCCGGTACACAGCTTCGTTCGGGTAACAAATAAAATACGTCGTTTCTTGTTTTTACACTTTCAGGACTTAAAGAAGAAAAAATGACGTTAATACTTATAATTTACTGATATAAATGCAATAAATACTGTAAATGTTAAGTAACTCACCATTTAGAAAGATAAAATTCATATAGTTTGACAGGACATCTAAGCGGATTATCTTCATACTCTTGCTGTTCATATACTTTTTTCTTCTTCACGTTTGCGTCTGAAAAATTAAAAAAAATTAAAAGTCTAAATGAATTCAAAATTAATTTTTACAATATTTAAATATGTGTTGGAACCTACCTAAAGCAGATTGAGGAGGATAAAATCGTAAGAGAATATTTCGAGATCCGGGTCCTTTACTCATTGCACCTGAACTACTAGTATTACGTTTCCAATGTTTCATTATGTGCGAAAATGATAACTGCATGTGTTCTTCAACAGTCTATTAAAATAATTATTTTTATTAGTGAATGAAAATTAATAGCATTGAAACATTAGGAATAGTCTAATAAAACTTACCACTAAATTGAAATGTTTTGTATTGAAATACATTAGTGTATTCAGCAAAACATGCGGTGAATGAGCGCCAAGTTGCTTGCATTCCCATAAATGTTCTTCTTCTACCCTGGTAACTACGTAAACTGAAATGAAGATATTTGAAGTTCAATAATTTATTTATAAAGTTACATAGAGTTCGCAGCATTATAAACTTACGTGCGTCATTATACAGAACCGTAAATTTTTTCACAATTTCGTTTAGACAATCGGTGAACTGGTCATAATAAGAGTCTGTAAAAATGTTATCTATCCTTTTGTTCTCGAATAAATATTGTTGAATTCCCAAACATAGGTAGTATATAGTATCTGGGGCGTATTCAGCCCCATTCGGTTTGCGAACTTCTTTGACGAATAAGCAAAGCGAGTAGTTTAATTCATCCGTCGTTAGTTGAAGTAAATCAGTTTTAAGTGGTTTCAATTTTCTAGGAGTGCTCTGTTTTTCTATTTCCAAATTCCATGAATTTACCTTGAAAAAATAACAAAAAAATAACGATTAATTTTGATAAACAAAGCAAAAATTTACGTTTATCCTTTACTTACCCATTGTCTCCAAGCATTTACACCAAAGGTGTATTTGAGAGCCATGTTTGCATCTGGTTTTTCAGCTGTCGCGTCGAAACCAATACTTTGTGTAATTTGAGTCTCTGTCATGCTTGCATCGTTATTCGACATTGTCAGAGGTCCTACCGAAGATCTTCTGCCACGCTTACCTCCAATACCCCGACCACGATAGGATGAAGTACGCTTGCGACCTCGTGTTGATGGGACTTGTTCTAATTTAGCTGCAAAGTTTAAAATGACAATAACGATTAATAATATTAAAAATAAAAATACAGGAAATTCTGTTGTTTCAGCTTACCATCATTTTCGGATGGATCGTCATTTTGCGGTCTTTGCGGCGTTTGTATAGTATTTGGTGTTAACGCAGTTTCCAGATCTACTGCGGGTTCTTCTTCTATTTCACCTGTTGCCAATTTGAGAGCCATTTGAATCATGTCATCACCAAATGTATTGGATGTATCTGTCACTTCTGCACTGTAATTTGTGTCATCTGGTATATTTTCATTCATTTCAATGGGCTCATCTCTGCTACTAGAAGTGAGTTTCAAGTTTAAATTTAATTTCATTAAAGCTAAATTTTGGTAATTTTTAAAATTATGAAAAATGTATCTGGTTTACCTTGCTTCATCAACAGAATCAGAATCACTATCGTTTTTCTTTTCAGTTGCTACCATTTCAGCCATCATAAGCAATTCAGCTTCGAATGGATCACTAGGTGTTTTTTCTTGTATACGCTTCATTTCTTTGATTATTCCTTTAGTGGTATTTCGGGTTGTTGGAATGAATATTGGTACTGGAATTGGTATAGGTATTGGCACTGGTACTGGGAATGGCATGCTATACATATGACAAGGAAATGGAACATAAATTGGTACTGGGATTGGTACAGGAAAGCGATCAAAGCCATCAGTTTGTGTTGACTGGTCACAAGGAATTGGCCTCACAGATACTCCTTTAGTATGAGTTTGTGGTTTACATTGAGTTATTTTGTTAGCAATATCTACTGGAGACGTAGGCCGTGTTATAATTTGTTGCTTATAAATGACCTGTAATGATAGATTTCAATGAAATTAGAGATCTCCACATAAAAAAATATTTATAAGAATTTAGCTTACTGGATGTGCACTATTAATTGTAATTGGTTGCATTGGAGTTCCTATGCTTTGTTGCGTTACAGTTTGAGTTTGTCCATTAGCAATAGCTAAACTAGTGACAGAAGATATAACTGGCATCGATTTTTTAGCAGCAATACTTATTGGAATAGTAGAAGAGTTATCAACTGATACAACTGTTCGTGTACTTTGTGTAGCTGCTGTAGCACGCTTTGGATTGCCAGTAGGAACTGGGTCACTATTTGCAATACTAGTTTTATTTGAATCATTTACTGATGGTATGGTTATGGGAGAATTAGTATATTGAGCTTGGAAATTCATCACACACTTATAAGAACAAAAGTTTCTCATTGTAGCATCAGACATAGTAAGGTGATATTGGGGTACTGCGATATCTTTGCACATGTCACAATTCATGCGACGCACAGATACAGCACTAATTGAGACCTAAAATACAATAATTACATAATTATGAAATATGAAAATGAATTAAAGAAAGCTTTTTGAATATTTTAAAAATTAAAAACAAAATTAGTACCTGATATAAAGTTAAACAATTTAAACTACACATCATAATGACTTGTCCATTTTTCATTTCTTTTTTTATCATATCAAAATTATACTTCTTAACTTTACACCAGTTGCAAGGAACAATTTTTCTATGAATTGTGATGAAAACATTTAAACACGTTTTACAACAAAAAGTATGAGCTTCATTTTCATAGAATACTACACAAGGTTTCTTGGTAGACAGTTGAAAATACTTTTTACAGGTAGAACATTGATCAGGATCTACATTTTTAACAAATTTAAAAGCTGCAAGACAAGGTTCACCACAAATGGCGACTGTTGGATTCTGATCTATTTGTACTTCGCAGTGCTTCATCTTTTCCTGAAAAAGTTCATAATTACAATATAGTACAATAATAAATAAAAAATTATTATAAATTATAGTACAACAATAATAAGAGTATTAAATTCATACCACTTGACAAACACCGCATAGTTTCTTTTCTGGGGGAGGTGGATGTAGAGAATTCATTCTTGTATATTTTTCCATACAGTCTTGAGTACAGAAATCCTTGAATTGTCCTTTATCTCCAACTGGTGCCAAAAACCCTTCTACTCCAACAGACATATCTTTTTGACAATAAGTACAAACTTTCAAACCCTTTTTGAATTCTTCAAGACAAGCTGCACAGCAAAATTGCCTAACGTCGTACCCAAATCTCACACAGTACTTGCCTAAACTGGTGGCCTGCACTGAACCATTGCAGTTTCTGCAGTAGCTACCATATTTTGTTTGAAATTTTCCCAGACATTCCTCGTTACAAAATTCCATAGTTTCCCATGAAAGATTTTTCTCATCTTTAGATTCAACTATTAAAAGACAGTAAGCACAACGTTTTTCTCTTTTAGAGTTAACTCCTTCACTTGGGATATCCAATGATTTTTTATTTTCAGCATTGAAGGATACTTTACAATTTTCTGAACAAACATTGAACACTTTTGCACCTATTTTAACTTTTATGTTGCATGGTTTTTCTAATTTGCATTGCTTGCATACTTCTTGGGAACTAATTTCTTCAATTTCAGGTGTTTTATCATCTGCAGTATTAATTACATCCGAAGCAGTAGTTGTACTTTTATTTGTACTTGAACTTGTAGCATTATTTTCTTTTTCCAGTGTTAAAGTTTTAACTTTTAAAGATTCTTCAGGCTTTTCCAAAGATTTTGTGCTATCAATGTTTGACCTACTTTCATTTTCTTTGTGACTTTCTAATGATTCAGCTTCTGCATCCTTTTCTGAACTGTTAGTTTCAATAGTTCCATCTTTGGACTGTTTATCTTTTGCACTTTCGGTCCCAATACTCACTGTATCATCTTGATCAGGTATAACGTCAGATACTTGATCATTGCTTTTTGGAGATGATGATGCTTGAAGAATATTTGTTTCCTTTGGAGATGTTGATGGTTCTTCAATTGTATTGGCAAATGTACTACTTTTAGTAGAATTTTTTTCAGAAAGTGAAGATTGCTGCTAATAAAATTATAGTTAATTAGTTTTTTTAATTACTTTCATATTAGTTTTTTTAAGTACTTTTATTAAAGATATTGTTATTTACCTGTTCTTTTTCTTTGGAATTATCAGTATCTTTGGGATCATTTTTTTCTGCAATCTGAATTTTTCGAGTGCCATCAACTTCCATTGGTTCTACTAGACTCGAGTCACTCAAATTACTTTGTTCTTCAATTGGATCTATAACCTTTGACTTGTCATTAGTTTGAATTTTTTCTGTATCTTCTTTACGTTGATTTAACAGTCTTACAAGTTCAGCAGTCTTATTCGATTTCCGTAAATTTTTTTGTGCATTTTCATTAGGTTCAATTAAAACAAGATCATCATCATCATCATCATCATTTTCTATATTTGAACTTGATTCATTGTCTTGATTTGCAATTGGTTCACTAATATTTTTTTCATCAACTTTACTGTTTGTACTGGTCAATTCTTTTGTGATTTGAGTGTTTTCCTCAGGTTCATCATTGTCCAGATCTCCTTCTTCCATCTCTTTTCCATTTTCTAAAAGTTGTGGATTTTCCTCATTCTCTTCTTCATCAATTTCCATTGCCAGTGAGTCATTGTGCACACTGTCATCACAAGATAAATGTTTTGATGAAGTATTAGGTGAAGTATCCTCAATTTCCATCATAGGATCATCATCTGACAATGATGTATCTTTTGCATGGTCTTGCTTATCACTAACTTTTGAGGAGTCTATAGATGATTTTGGATTTGATGTATCTTTTAATTCAGAATTGTTCTCCAGTCGAGGCTCCTCCTCTCTTATTGGGCTCAGAGCATCCGTTTGATCTTCATCAATTACAGCATTTGGAACATCCATTTTATGGACTGTAAAAATTTTTTTAATTATTAAAAATTTTTATTGTAAGCATAATAATGTAGAATCGATAATATAATTATAATTTTTTTTTTTTAGCTAAAAATATTACTAAATAGTCGTAGGGTTTATTATATTAAAGATAGTGGAACATTAAAATTGTGTTATGAAACACAGCAATTTACCCACTGTAAAGAATTTGGCAAACAATTCAATTTTAAGGTTATGTTTAATAGTATTTTTACCGGCAAACTTCTTCCCGCGAAGCCTCGATCGAACGGCGAAGATGAAATCGTTTGACTATTATCCAAACTTCGAGGCGAACGGAAAAGCTGATAACAATTTTCACGATAAAAAATCAAACAACGTGCGGCATCAAAAATGTATTTGTCAACACAAAGTTCACCGATGTAAATGCGCTGGTCTACTGCTGCCGCGGCCGCACATGCATTCAAGCAACACGCACAGATCAGTGAGACCGAGAGAGTGGGTATATAGGGTAAGCTTATATCGTGTATCTATGTAAAGGAGCCGCCGGAGCAGCAGCCAGCGCGAGATCGGAGCGGAGCGCCAAAGTTGCATTCGGCATCGCGACAGTGAGTCGTGTCAGCGTTTTATTGCACGAAACGCATTCGAAAATCGAATCGATTAATAAGCACTCGATCTTACCGTACTTTGCGATCACGGTGCGGTGTCGGTCTCGACACGATTGTGAACGTTCTAACCCCCAAAACAAAGCGCAACTACTGGCGCCTAGCCGACACTGACGGACTGCACTGCGCTATATGGGCAGAGAACGAGAGAGAGAAAGAGCAGCGTCTGCAACGCGCCTTGATACACTTTCACCCGTTTAAAATCGAAACTCGAGCGTGGCGTGCTTTTTATTCGTGATTTTATTGGGGGGGAAATGGACGGTTGATGCTCACAAAAACTATACAGTTCCCACTTCCCAACCCGTCTGAGAACGGTACACATAGATCGTGCATCGAAATGTATTTTTAATGGCTATTAATAGATAATTAATCGTTATCGTTGGATGATCTTTAGATATATTTTGGAGCTTTACGAAGACTTTGAGAAAAAATAATATCAGTGTACCCGAGCATCATAAAAATTGCCTCTGAAAAAAATGTCGTAAATTTTTAGAAAAATTAAAAAAAAAATATTGCCTCGTATCCGATTATTTCAAGAATTTCTAAAAAGTATTGCCACGTGTCACATTTATAAAATGACCCAATCGTAAAAAGATAAAATGTAATTCCCATCTACTTATTTCAAACGTCAAAACTAATCTTTTACACAACACGTGCGTAGAAATTAAATTTCTTCGGCTTCTATTACCTTTCTTCGGAGTCACAGATGAAATTAAGAAGTTTAAATTATTGTTATTTTAACTAAAAATAAATAAATAAATAAATAAATAAATAAATAAAAAAGTATACACGTTAGCTCACAAAGCGAGGAATAGTTGGCAACGTGGCAGGTTTCAGGGACCTAGCGCGTCCACGTTTCTGAGCGACACGTTACAGTGTCTACGAATATTTTGAATTCTGTATTTGATGTATTCAATTCAAATAGAAATGTATATTTAGTAATTATTGTTTCTTGAAGTATAAACCGAAACCAAGGCGAAGATGAATATTTTTTACTAAATGAATTAGATGAATTTGTTTATTTTGTCCCTTTCTCTGTTTTGGATTAATATCTAGTTAAAATCTCCGAAAACATTTTTGAAAATTGTCATCTTTACCCTGGCTTTGATTCGCTGTAACTTGAAATTTTTATTGAATTTTTTACTGTTTACCTAGAATAATGGGACTTTTGCTTCGTTCCATTTGATAATTTGGATCGAGTACACGGCGAAACCTATCGTAAGCCGTTTTTAGGTTAGGTGTTTTATTTGACGTGTCGTCAACGCAGTTTCCAGTATTTGCCCCCGTAAGTCGCCGCTTCAATTGACCAGATTTTTCTGCAGCAGCTCTACTTGCCAAATTACGTCCATTTCTTCTTGGCATCACGCTAATTTATGACTCAATTTTCTTTAATTTTCTTTATATATTAAAACTACAGCGAGTCGCACTGTCGACACTTTTCTGTGGTTCGCGCACTTTGCAGTTTGCACAGTTGATTTGCAGACTTTGGCGCGACGTTGCCACGTTACACATTCGCACACGTTCTCCGCGCGCCTCGAAACAATTCGCAATTGAGTTATTTCACACGAGAACTCTCGAAGGAGAAGAGGGACAATGGAAAATCTTTTCAATATTTTGTTACAAAATTAAATTAAAGTTTTCGCTGCATATTTTATTTTCGCGTGCGCGCTAACTCATGTCCAAATTTAGATGTCCGACATTTTACGCGAAAATTGAAATAATTCTAATAAAAAAAAATTTAGTTTTCCAATTTTCTTTACAGTACACACACCTACATACACTTTAAACTGAACAATTTTGACAACTTAATCCAATTAAATATTGGAATTCAATGCGAGCTTTGAAGAGGGTTAAACATGGTCACGACTCAATAAATCGGCCATCTTTTACCCACTTCAGTGTGTTCATTACGCATAAAAAGTTATTCTAATATCTGAAAGCACAGAACAATGGATTTTTATAAAATTATTGAAACTTTTACTGTTTATACTTTATTATTAAATTTTATTATTTCATTATTAGAAAATATCGTTAGCAGCAATAATAAATTGAAGATATATTATTCCTTCAGTTGGCTAAACCTTTTAAAGCGACATAGGAACACAAAAAAGAAATACTCGAATGCAATTTTACATTTTCTGCGTTTATTGAGACTTAATAATTATTGTCAGCATAACGCTCCCCACCCCCTTAATCCACCTTAACGAATTCATCCTTGAGCAGATAAGGTAGATCGCTGATCGGCATTGGATGACCTCCTCGGCCGCGGAAGCGACGAAGCTTTATGCCTTCTGAGGTTCGACGGAAACGCATGCGCGGCTAATGTCAAAACTAGCAGTCTACACACCTGGTCGGATGAAAATGGACCCTCTCCAAATGCTGGTCATTGTAATATGCGTGTAAATATGACTGCTAAATGAAAAAAAAAAACTGTCATCGACAATTTTGTGTGCAAATTTTATTCAACGTTTCGAGGCCATATTATCCTAGGCGTTTAATCATTTTGTTTTGAATGAGATGAAATCGAACGTATAGCTATGATTCGAGAATGGGATGTGTGGATGCATGCCATGCTGTAACGACACAAGCATATGCGCACAATACTATAGATGAGCGTGTATATACTATATAGTCGACACAGACACAGTGACGTTAAAACGTCAAATACGCGCGTTGCGTTGTCTGTACTCTGTACGTGTGTTATTGCATGTTAGCGGCATCTGTTGGAACTTGGAAATAGACTCGCTATATATACACACGAGTGTATTATTGGCAATCGTAGCTAGAACAGAAAGTGATAATATACGCGAGAGCTACAGTGTACCAAGTTTCTTGTTTCACGCATTTTCTCAAAATTTCCTTTATCCGTTATTCCGTTGGTGGCGTAATTATGCTCAATAGTGGCGAGAGATCGAAGTACGTCGTATAATGTGAACGATCCGAGATCAGTGAAAGTAGTGCGCACTTATAATTTTTTTGTCCGATAAATCTCAGTCAAAAAAGGAGAAAAAAAAATGAGTGACAGCTGTAGTGGTGCCGAGGAGGGCGCAGTAAACAAAATAAGTGAACAAAGTAAGCTCGTTTATTTTCCTAATTCTATCGATTATCACTGTGAAATGTTTTGATTTCGAATAATTTAGCTGCCAATTTTCGTGTAAGGTCATGCGAAGATGGTTACATTTACGCGCAACGCAATTACAAACCTTGACGCGACGCTTAATCTCCTTCGATCTTATTAACTATATATCTATAAACAAAATACAATATTCACTTGCCAATAGTCTAACAAGACTCACACATACACATAAACACTCACACACACACCCACACACATATTCAATTACTCTTTGTATTTCTTTGTGCACATTCACAGTAGTAGAAAATTACTTTACCAATACAACTTGACTGATGCAATTTTAAATTGTCTGGAGAAGCATGACATTTTTACCTTTTATTGTTAAAGTTTATCACAATATATTTTTCTTTTTTCATGTATCATATAAGATGTGTCAACAGAATTAAATACCTCTGTATCATCTGAATCTCAGAAGGATGATGCAGATAGTTATGAAGAGCGCTCGTCTTCTGAAGACTGGACCATCATTGACAAAAAAGAATCTACATCAAACAGTATATCTGACTTCAACATTGAAAAAGAATTAGAAGGCCCAAATGAAACTGTAGTTAGTGAAGAAGCTTGTGATGTAAGTATCAATCTTAAAAGATCTTAAAAGAAAAATTAAAATTATGATTAATTATTAAAAAATTTCATTTGAACACATAAATATTGAATTGAATAGTTTATTAAAATAATTTGTACATATATATTTTAGACAAAAGAGAGTATTAAAGTTGAAATTGAACATGTTGAGCAAGGAGAAGAAGCTGGAGAAAAAGAACTTGAGTCGGATGATGTATCAATAATATCAGATGAAAGTGAAATCGATCAGATACCATATGAAGAAAGAAGAGTTGAGAGGATAGAATGGCAAGTCGACAGAAGAAATTCTGTTGAAGAGATTGTTGCAAGAATTGATGACGCCAATGTAATAAATTTATTAACTTGTGTGAATTTGAGAGAAATTTTTTTCAAATTAATCAAATTTGAAATATTTTTTAGGATGCAAAATATATCTGTTCATGCATTACTGATATGTTCCGTTGTTGCTTTGATCCTTGGTGTTTTGATCGCAGGACATATAGTAGATTTCCATAATGAAAAAGCATCTTATGCTATGATTCCTGAAATGGAAGCAAAAATTAAAAAACTAAATGGAATAGAGGAAAAATTAAGAGAATTAAAAGAAGGTAATTTATTCACCTTAATTAATTATTTTATTGTTTCTATAATTATGAAAAACATTGTTTTTAGTTAAAGTAGCAATTGAGCAAATAAAAATCAGTATGCCAGAAATGCAACTGTTACAAAAGAAATTTGATGATAACATACGATACGATAATAATGGAGAAATCGTAGATAATCCTAGAGGAGACATCAAAAAGTATGTTGGTAAACCAGATAATTTGGTTTGGAATGATCTTGCAAATCACTTCGCCCATAATAAACTTGAAATTTTAAAAGCTACTTACCAAAACTTTTGTTCCAATGTTAATCAACTCAATTCATCAGTCTGGTTCTTTGAAAACTGCAGGACACCAAAAATTTTATCTGATATATCTTTATTTAAAAAAAATTTGAAAGAAGCATTTGATAAAACACAAGAAAGAAAAAATCCTGATAAACTGTAAGTATTTTAGAAAGCAATAATACTTAATTACCTACTCATGCTATTAATGAATATTTTAAATTTCAGAATGTTTGTTAATATTGAGAAAAAGATAAATTCAATATCTGACTCATTACTATCAGACTTTTCAATCATGTTTTCACGCTTTTCTTTAAAGATTGAAGAAAAATTTTCCAAGTTTTCTAAAAAACTACATAAACGATTGTGTGACCTATCCAATAATGGGAAATCAGATGATGAATTTTTAAACATAGTAGTAAACACTGAATATATTTTAAACCATTGCAAAGATAAAGATTACAACAGCTTTGAAAGATACTCAAAATTCAATTCAACTTTGAAAGAAAAAAGAAAAGTTGAATCTTCTGAAACACCAAAAATAGTTGCTACTGAAAAATTGCCATTTGAACATCAAAATGAAAATAATGATAAAAACTCTCGGGAAATTCATGCATATGAGAAAGATAATGATGAGGATTTGACTATAAATGAATCAGTAAACAGACGAGGTGAAGTAAAATATGATAATAACTGGAAAAACGATGATCATTACAGCAAAAATAAATACTCCCAAAATAACGATAAGTATAATAACAAAGTTGATGCAAATAATAGGCGAAAAAATTCAGAAATGTCAAGTGACTCTAATAATTCTTCCAAAAATTATAAAAAAAATTCTTATAAAAGCAAATACGAAAAGAAACAAAACGGTACCGAATATAAACAAGAGAGTAGTACAGAGAAAAATATCCAAGGACCGAAACGGGACTATAAAACAAATGAATATAGGATGTGGAGGGGTATCCTTTATGATGAAAACTTAAATTTAAACATGTATAGAGTAGATCATGAAAAGAACGATTATGAACGCAGAAAAGATTATGACTCTGATAGTAAATTTTATGAACCTAATAATATTTATCATCCTGAATTTGATCAAACATTCGAAAAGTATTTGAAAAATGATTATTACTATAAACAAGAAAATAAAAAAGATCGGGTACTTGATAAAAATTACAAAAATCACAAAAACTCAAAGGATAATACTGACTCGAAATACTTTGAAAACGTTGATCAAGAAGGCGATGAGCGCAGTGAAAAGTATAATGATAAGAAGAGGTACAAACAATATGAAACAGAATTCCCAAAGCAGGAGAATTTTAAAGAATCGAAGTATACCAAGTATCAATCAGGTCCACTTAATACTAAAGATACAAATCAGATTAGCGGCGATTGGCAAATGCAGAGGTAAGCAAATCGTTAAGTTTTTCCTAATTTTTTTTTTAATCTTCAAGTACGTGTTGTAAATCTTAGTTTTGAAGTATGTAGAATTTTTACGAAAATTTTGTTGTCGCATAATTCATATAAAAATTTTGGTTTATCTACGGACATTAACCCATTAACATTCTTAAAAGTATGAAATGGTATCATTTACTATTTTATTGCTTCGCAAAAAGAATTTTATATTATATTTTACAGCCTTTTGAGATACAATTATAAGTCTAAAAAAATTTCAGTATTTATTTTATTATTTACGCGAATGAATTACATTATAATATTTATAAAAGCATAATATTGGGTGTACGTTTCTATGATGCTAAACGTTCCCAAGCCAATTAAAATCGCGATCGATAAAATAAAAAAGCCTTTGCTATCTCAGATGATAATTTGTCATCAAATGAAGAATGTCTTCGAGATAAATCAACAGAGCAGATACTTAATTAATAATATTTTTTAAGCTGTAAAATTTATACTTAGAATTGAAAATAATTTTTCCTATTTTTAAAGAATGATAACGTCAATGCTTATTAATAAATAGATTATGTAGTTGAATTTCACATATTTTTCAATATTTTACGCCAAAGCTCTTCAATGATCTTTGTTTCTTTGTCACATTATGGAGACTTTAGAAATTTTTTTAGCATGCGCTTGAATAAAATAGTGCTTTTACGTAACTAACAACTTGATCTTATTTAAAATAAATAGTAAATCATTAATTAAAATATCCCGCCAGATTATAGCTATTGTATGTTTTTTCCTTATGATCACGTAGGGGCGAAAGCCGTGAGAAGCTTCGAAATCCTGATTGGTATTTTGTCCGAGCAGATCCTCGCCGGAGGAATCAGTTTCAACCTGCATTCTCTCAGAGAGCCAAGCCGGAGCGAGAAGAGGAAGAAAATAAAAAGAACAAATATCCGCAAAGACCTCCTCGTTACTATTTAGATGATGATTATGTTCTTCGTGATAATACAGTTACACCACAAGAACCAAACGAAGAAAAATTCAGACGCCAATGGAGACGATATTAAATATATTGTTAGAAATGTTCGTGTTCTTAACTGAAGAAAAATTTATAGGAATATTTTTAATGAACCACGATATTTCTTCTTATTAGTATCACTAATTCGACTCTACGTAATTCATGCGAGTATTTAAGGTTTTTTTAATCACAAAAAAACAAACTTTGGTTACTTTTCAGTATAATTTATAAAAATTCCTGTGCTTTGCTTTCGATGAGCTTGTGCCTTCCAGTTTGCTGTGCACTTGTTTCTGGTTGGAGAAGTTCATTGATCTAAAATATTTTTAAGAATTCAAAAGTTGGATAGAACCAACATAAAATTATTGACAATATGTATTTAGGTAATTTTGCTAGTTACATATTGGACTTGATTGGATGCTCATATGAAAAATATGTTGAAACAAAAAACTAAAACTAACTTGAATGCCTTGATCATTGAAATAATTGAAAATATTTATCACTCAAATTTATAAATAAAATTTTGATCAATTGATAACCACATTAAAGTACTGGATAATTTATTAACTTTACTTGTGCTAATTATCGCACATTGATTAATGATATATTTTTCATATTTTCATTTTCCACATACCCTCTCGACTACGTTGGGTTGGTGCGTCAGGATTCAAATGTAAAAGCTATTTATCTAAAAACTCGCATATTCAAAACCGAAGTATAAATTTTAACGTTTTGGTTCTCTGAAAATTTCTCTAAATAAAAAGTATTTTTTTTAATTTCAATATACGTAACACTAGCCTAAAAAGGTAGAATATGTTACGCGCATCTTTCATACAATATGAGGTGTATCGTGAATCCAGATTTCATGATAATAGAAAAAAAAACATTTGATATCCAAATTATCTCGCTACACCTCTACTTTTTCTTAAACAGTTATGGTAAAAAAATCTTGAACATTCTCTTTGCAAAAAAATTGTTGATCATTTACCCCATTAAATTGTGTATTGCTCGGCGAATTCTATTTTTTACAGCTTGTGTTATTTCTGTTGCAATAATTATGACGCTATATTAAGAGCTTGTTCAATATTTAATAAAATTATATATAAAGATAATTATGATCTACGATTTCAGAATTTTTGAATTAAAACATTCTGAGTTAATACCAATCGATAGTTTCATAAATATTAATTGTTTATCGAACTGGAGATAATTATGTATTCATTGCAAGAAATTAAGCACGCAGTTATTTAATTTTTGAAATAACTTAAAAATTGCTTGATCAATTGCAATTCGATTTTTATCAATTACAAGAAAAATTACATTATAGTTTACGATTTTTCTTAAAATGAAAATTATTGTATAATAAGAAGTAGGATATACAGATCGTTTGCTGTGAAAATGTAGTTACTTGTTCTTAAGGAAATATATGGACAAAAAATTTATACATTGATGTGATTAATGTAAAAAACGTGTACTATAAGTATTCTAAAATATAATTAGCAAGAGCCAGGTATTATTTGTTCCAAAGTACCTTAGATCTGTACAAGAAATGAAGTAATTAAAATAATGGAAAAACTAATCATTGATTCATAGATCTATAGTTATTTTACTTTAATTTAAATACTTTCCTATCCTGAAATCCAATTTTTTTCTAAATTCCCAAAATAACTTAGCATATAGTTCAGTAGATTAGAACAGGGTCAAGATCAATTTTACACCCTGTAAACTTTGATTCGATTAAAATAATTCAGGTTAAGTTTTATTTACCATAATCATAAGTTTTGTAGTTACTTTAAATCAAAATAACATGTTAAGATTTTCCGAAATTGATGAACATGTTGCCGATGAAACCGATGCCAATACATGTTTACCTACTTTCAAAACTCAAGATTTTATTGATGATTTAAAAGTTATCAATCCTGAAATTGAAATATGTTCGAGCAGAATTGCGAAAATCTTCAGTGCTTTGATGGCGAAAGTGGAAATCATAGTATTATATTTGATTTATAAAAAACAATTAAGTTATGCCGATTTTATAAGATTTTCTATTGCACAGGCCAATTTCACATCGGAGACGTTTCAAAAAATTCTATTAGAGGTACTCAACGAAAAAGAAAAGGACATGATTCGACATGTTATGGAAAAGTTTTTTCGGTCAAAATCTAAAATTTTGGAACCAAGTAAAATATTTCATTTACATTAATGGAAAAATGAATTACTGAAATATTTTCATTATAAAACATAGCTGCCTCAAATGTGTTTGAGAATGATTGCTCTGTCGACGAAAGAAAAAAATCTACGGATAACTTGATCGATGAATACGATTGCTCGAATTCTGCAGATGTATCAATCGATCTTCTCAATATAATCGAAGTAATGTTAGAAAAATACATTCTAAATTGCATGATATTCAAGCTTAAGGAACACAATTGTTTAATTTGCCTATTTTTTACTAGCTTTTAGTATCAAAAATGTGTGAATTAAAAGAACACACATTAAATCGTGAAATATTCAAACCAAATCTATATTTTTCGAGACACATGAAATATTTTATGGAATATTGCCTTTCCAACGTCAAGAGATCGTCCGAAGAAAATCGTAAAGAAGAACTCGATGTTCAACATGTCAATGACTCAATTAATTATTATAAACATAAAATTGCAGGTTAAATATATTGCTGTAAATGAGAGCTATGTACAAAATGCTTATGATCGCCCTTTCTTTACAGAACTGAATAGAGTCTTAGAGGCCGAAAAAATAGCTCACAGCAAAGAACAATTAGATATTACGGAGCGATTGGACATCGCCGCGGAAACCTGGCAGAATATTAATAAAAATTTCAACGACGAGCTTGCAGGAATATTGTATGCGTTCAAATAATTATAAAATTAATCCTGTGAAAAACAGATTAAAATTTAAATTTATCGCGCAGACAAAAATCGAATGATAATATAGAGCAACTTCTCAAAGACGCCAATGAAAAAATCAATCAACATGAAATGGCTCTGAAAAATTTAAAGACCAGATTCGATAATGGCAAAGCGAATAATCAGAAAGTAGAAAATGAAATCCAAAAGAAAAAGTTAGGTATCGTTTTAAAACTGCTACTTATTAAATTTTTTATGATGAATTTCGTTGGTTTTCAGATTCAAAGCAGAATCTCAATTATCCTCTATCTTACAAAAATTCGACACCGAAATTGGAGAATATCAAATGAATTATGATATCATATGCGCGGAGTTCAATGATTTGTTCGATAAAAAAACGCAGCTTTTGGTAAAAATTGAATTGAAAATGAAATTACAGCAAGGATTATTACGATTAACGATCTACCTAACATTGATTTCCATAGGACGAAATGCAAGAACAATTGAAAATTTACACTGCTATAGTGGAGGAGCGCGAAGCTAAAGCATATGCTATTTTTAAAGAAAAGTACGATCGATTTGTCTTTAATCGATCCGCCAAAGTAATACAACGTTGGTATCGTAAGGCCATTAGAGAATATATGATCAGGAAATCAAAAAAAGTAAATAACTCAATTACTCGATGATTCTAAAATTAGGCACACATTTTTGTTTAAAAAATGACCATTATTTTACTGATTGTATTTGATTGCAGACCAAGAAATCGAAAAAGAAGAAATGAGAAGAAATTACATTCACGGCTGTCATGGTAATTTTCTAATGGTAAAAATGTTACCGATAATTCCCATTTGATCGTACTGCAATGTAAAATTTACCAATAAAAAATATTCGTATAACATTGATGACAGATTTTATTAATTAAAATAATAAAAAAATTAACATCGTCAATAAAATGATTTGAATGTTTACAGCTTCTAGCAAAATTCTATTGAAGCCTGAAGTATTTTTCGAGCACAGCTTTGTATCAAATAAAAGTAGAAACAAATAATGAATAAAAATTATATTTCAATTTAATTATATCTACTATTTTTTTCCATTATCGCAATTTTAATATTACGACATTGAAGTTTTTATATATTGATTTTTCCTCTGCAGCTCAAAGGCCATAAACAAATTTTCTCGCGTTTCAGCGCCATCTGCCCCAAAGCTGGAGAATTGACATTAAAATCTGTATCAGCTCTTATGCAGTTTCATCACAACAGAATTTAAGAACACACCTATATAGATATACATGTTCGCAAAATTACTTTACGTATCCCTGCCATTGACCTAAGTTCGTCAATTTTCGCACTGACCACGCAGGTAAACATTGTGAAAAAATATGGATGAAGAGATAAAAATCATTGTTAAATGGAGTGGAGCCGACTATCCCGTGAACGACATCGGCGAAAATGACACTGTTCTCACGCTCAAAGAAAAAATACAAAAACTCACGGGCGTCAGGGTTGACAGGCAAAAACTTCTCAATCTTAAATTTAAAGGTTATTAATTATTTTTCTTTCATGTTTTTTACCGAACTCAAATAGTTTTGATGAATAGTTCGCCGAATAATAACATTTCATTTATCTTTCACTCATCACTCATTACTTGCAAAAAATGTTTCCTAGAGAACATCAAAATTTATTAAAAATTTCGTTTAGTTTTAATTAAAGTATTAATTATTTGCATGGTTGGATAAGCTGAGTAAATTCAAACTAAACAGTATCAAATATATGTTCTTCTCATAAAGAAAATGCTTTATTTTGCAATGCTTATGAACAAAAAATTTGTATTGCTGCAAATACTTGTACAGATTTTTAATGATACCAAATTTTTTTATAAATCATAGGAAAACCTGCACAAGATGATGATGTTGTAAGCGAACTAGGGCTCAAGCCTGGTTACAAATTAATGATGATGGGATCACGAGAGAAAGATATTGCTGAAGTCAACGAAGTTCCAGAAGATATGCCAGAAGTTGTTAATGACTTAGATATCGAAGAAGAAGAAGTAGAAATTGAGAAAGCTGAAATATACTTGGCTAAAATTCAAAGAAGAATTGATACTTATAAAATTGAAGAACTCAATCCTTTAAGAGAAGGCAAGAAATTGCTTGTTCTAGATATAGATTATACTTTATTTGATCATAGATCAGTGGCTGAATCTGGAATCGAATTGATGAGGCCATACCTTCATGAATTTCTTACCAGTGCATATAAAAATTATGACATTGTTATTTGGTCAGCTACTAATATGAAATGGATTAATGAAAAAATGAAACTTTTAGGAGTATCTAACAATCCAAACTATAAAATTGCTTTTCATTTAGATTCTCTTGCTATGATATCTGTTCATACTCCCAAGTATGGAGTAGTAGATGTTAAACCATTGGGCCTGATTTGGGGAAAATACAAACAATTTTCAGCTAAAAATACCATAATGTTTGATGATATTAGAAGAAATTTTATTATGAATCCTCAATCTGGACTGAGAATAAGAGCTTTTAGACAAGCTCACTTAAATAGACAGAAAGATAGAGAATTACTTAAATTATCAAAATATTTAGAGTTGATTGCCCCTCTTGATGACTTTCAAACTCTCAATCACAGGAAATGGGAAGAGTATAGATTAAAAAAGAAATGAGAAAATTAAAGCGGCATGAACAACTTATACTCAGAACAATATGATTTATTTTAATTAGAAAGTATTTTTTATTAATTAATAAAGTTGCAAGGAAAAAATATTAATTTTTAAAGTAATTGATCAATTTTGCGCTATCATTCAAGCATGCTTAATTATTCATGCTATGAAATATTATATATAATATACTAGCTGTACTCTGGCAATTAATTTGTCTGTATTTAATTTAATTTTTTTTGTAAAAATCATTCATCGTGTAAAATAAAGGAATATTTTATTTTATAGATTTTTGTACATATTTATTCATAAATGAATGTATCATAAATATTAATTTAATAAAATATGGTAATATAATTCTAACTTAATTTTTAATTTGGTTCTTAGAACAAGAGAACAATTAGCATCTTAATTATTTATGTATATTACATTTTTTCTAGTTAATGTGAACTATAAGTAAATAACCTTTCCATATTTGTTGCATAAAGAGTGTGATTTTTTATGAGATTTTTATGAATTTGTAAAGTATTTAGCACATCTGATATGCAGATTGGTGGAGGATGAGGAACTAAAGTTTGTTTTGAACACGCTAAAGCAAATGCTGCTTCTTGTTCTGCATCTTCAATATCCATTTTTGGATTTGGCATTTGACCAATTGGATCCATAACTATTGCTGGAGATGAGTATTTAGCTTCTTGAAATATTGTAAAAGTGTTTCTTTTCCAAATACTAGGAACTGATTCTCCAAGATTATGAATAAATGATCCATCCTTGACACTAAAACCTTTTCTCCTCGATATTATAGCCGTTAAAATATTTTTCAAAAATATCTGAGTAGCAGCAATAATAATGTAAGCTGTATTATCTTCAGCACCGTCCATATTATTTTCCCACGCTGCTACCATCAACCTGGCAAGAACAAAAGTATGATCGGGCAATACCAATTCCTGGGCACTGGAGCGATTAGCACCAATGGGTTCATCGCCAACAGGAGATGTTGCTTGGCTAAGCACATCACTATAAATATCAGCTGGTTCAAAGATTGAATCATCAGATTTATACTTTCGTTTCAAAAACACCTTTTCTTTTGTATCTTGTGAATTGTTATGAGTATTGTGATTAACTTTCAGCGGTCTGGTAGGCGTAGACACAACTAACCCTCGAACTTTATGGAATAAGCTGAGTAAAAATTCATTGTGTAAATGCACCTGTTCATCGTTCATCATACTTCTGACTGAAAAGTCAAATTCCTCTTTGGTAGTTTTCATTTGAAACCATAGCTTCATTTTTTCAAAATACTTTTTTGTATTAATTTCACCAAGCGAAGCTGTAAGAGCTTTTCTTGAGACTGTCAGATCTCTTACCGTAGCCATTATTAAAATCACAATTGAATGTACTTTAAATTTCACTAAACTAAACTTTCACTGACAACACAGTAAACACTTGATAACAGTCGTCTGTCAGTCGATCCTGCTCAGTTCTCAGCACTCGCGCATCAGCTAGTCCAATAAAGAACGACTGCGCGCTACGAAGCACATGTTTTGTGTTTATTTATGATCTGATACGATGATCGAGCTCACTTAGGTTGCAGTGAACACTGAACAATAAACATTGAACATTTTTAGTGGTAAAATGACTTGACCCAGCGATGTTTTTATTGCGTGGCGCGCGCTTCACGCAACTTTACAAACTGCTCACAGTCACACCCCCTCCCTTTTTTATTATTCAAAGGTAAAAAGCTTTACCTTCAAATAGTTCGAAGAAAATTCAAGTAATATTTTTACTAGAAACCGTATCATAATAATTTCATATTGGTAAAATTTATATTATTGTTGAAATGTTTTTGTAAGATTAATAATTATGTTCTTATGAAAAAATAGCGATGCATACACCAAAATGACCTACTTTTTACCAGTTCATAAAAATGTAACTTTGTAAAAAGCGTCGTGTAGTTTCAAATGAATTGTACCTTAAGTGCTGCAAGTGCTCCTTTTTTTTACTTCACAAATTGCACCAAATAAGTCAATTAATTTTTGCACCGTTGCGCGCGCCTAATTGTTGAATACCCGCGTGTGCGTGAACTGCGAACTGCGAAAAGCAAATTCAGCTGCCCTGCAGAATCTGCCGGCCGGTGGCGGTGGCGTAGCGATCGACCAAAATTTCGTACAATTCGAATAACTTACACGGTATCGCTAATCGCACACACGTTCGTTGTGGATAAACAACTTGAAATCCATATAGCACGATTTGGTCCGGTAGCCGTTTTCCCGGCCATATTCAAAACTCGTGTGTTGTTAACCTTAAAAATATTAAAAACTGACAAGTAGCAGCTTATAATTGCAAGTGATACGTTTATATGGAATAAAAAACTTTTTGAATATAGAGCCACTGAATCATGTGAGCAGTGGTGTTTGGCTACCAAGTTCATGACAAGTTAAATTTCTTACATAAGTGTTCTCCATATATTCGTTCGTTCCCATAACTATCAAGTGTTTTACCTGTTCTTTGAGTAATCTGTGTTGTAAAAAAAAACCATTGTAAAAATGCCTAGAAGAATATCACTGATGCAAACAACCATGCCAAGGGAAGAAAATAATACCTCTCTTGGTAGGTCTGATTTGTTTGACGCTTTCAATGGTTCAATGCCCTCCATCACAATTGCTCCACATGAAATTCGCAATATTATGGCTACCAATGCTGAACGAAGCAATATGACTATCAGAGAGTTGATGGATGATAGCATGGCTACTGGTTTTGTCCTGAAAGCCAATGAACCTCTGCGCGAGGTTCATTCAAAGTTGCTTTATGATTTCCTGGAAAGTGCACAGGCACGCAATTCTGAGCTACAAGTTTTTGAAACTGTTGCTGATTTCATTCAAAATTGCACTGAGACCTTGGAAAGTATGCGAGGTAATAAATAGTAAATATTAATATATTGTTAGGTACTTACAATAAATTGATTTGTAATCAAGCTAATTTTCATGTTTTTAGAAATAAAATCCAAAGTAGAAACTACTGAACTGACTCCTGAAGAAATCAGCTTAGAAAATGAAAGAAATACATGGAGACTTGTTTATTGTTTATATCAAAATAGATTAGATTCTATAAATTATGATTCACAAATGGATATTGATATTAGTACTCATATATCTGAAAAAGAAGTTATAGATGCTCTATTTAAAAACAATAAATTGATTAGAGAATATCAGCTAATTATTGATTGGCTTGAAAGAAATGCTCTTGACCAAGCAGATAGATTACCATCCATTGAAACTTATACAGATAAAACAGTTGCTTGGGAAAATACACTGCATCAATTACAAAATAAAAAAGTAGGTATCTCATTTGGTTCGTCAAGGCCAATAGTTTCATCATTAGATCCAGATGCACCTGTACGCGAAGGCAAACCTTTACATGATTTAGATAAAGAAGATGATGCTAGACTAGAAAAAAGGATGCTAATAGAGGTAAATTAAAAGATTGAAACATTTTTATAATGAGATTTTATCATAGATTAATAATGATAATCGTTTGATTTAAGATACGGTGTGGAAGACTACAAAAAGCACAAGCATTGGCCATACACTGTGGTCAACATTGGAGGTCAGCTTGCTTGCTAGGATGGGTTCACTACTATGATCCCAACTACAAAAATCAAATAAAAGATGAGAAATATCCCGTTGAAGGCAACCCTAATAGGAGTCTGTGGAAGCTTTGTGCTTGGGAACTTTCCAATGACATCAGAGTGGGTAAGTTACACATAAATATATTTTCAAAAATTTCAGTAATAACATCCAGCATAAAAAATTTGAAATAATTTTGATATATCATTGAAATATTTTTAATTTAGGTCAATATTACAGAGCTATTTACTCTAGCCTTTGTGGGAATATAAATCAATTGTTATCTATAGCAAATTCATGGCAAGATGGTCTCTGGGCATATATGAAAACACTTCTAGATATTAAAGTTGAAGCAGAGGTCAGGGGTTTTATGCCAAAATCCTATGTACCTTTGCCTGATGAATATTGGAAAGGTGAAAATAGTTTAGAAGATATTTTTGATGAACTGGAAGCTTCCAAAAATTCAGCAATATCAATTCAAGCAAATGAACCTGCTCATAAAATACAAAAATATTTGATACTAGACAATATACCTATGTTAATGGAAGATTTAGAAACTATCATCAATCAGAAAACTTGTGATGGACAATTTTTGAGATTCATTGCACACTTGGTATTGTTTTTGAGACAAATAGGAAAAAATTTAAATGAAAAAATTACAGATAAAATTTTATTGGAATACGTTAAAGTTTTAATGGAACTTGGTGATCCAACATTAGTTGCATATTATGTTTCAACACTAGGCAGAGACGCTCAAATTATAAATTATGCCAAATTTTTAGAAAATATTCAAGATAATGACCAGCGAACAAAGTGTCTTTCAGCTGCTGAAGCTGTAAATTTAGATATATTTGCTATAACTAAATTAGTTGTTGAAAACATTAGACAAAAAAATCTTGAAATGATTCCTGATCTAAAAGGAGAGATAACAGAAACTGATTTAGAAAAAATAAGCGCTTTGGACTGGCTAATATTTTATCCAAGTCAGCGCGATGAAGCTTTGTGGCAAACAAATGCTTTGATCAGATATTTTTTGACTAGCGAAAAACTAGATGCTGCCAGAAAAGCCTTTAACAAGGTTTATAATTTTATTAGTTGATTAATTCAGAATATTACTTGAATTCTTATATTTCGTTTTTGTTTTACAGATACCAGAAGATGCTATTGAAGTTATATTAGAAGAATATCCTGCAATGGAGAATACAATAGAAAACCTTATGTCAAAAAATCTATTACCTAAGAAAGCATCATCTTCTATCCGAGAGTATTTATGCTATAAATCATACCTAGATGCACAAGAAGGATTCCAAGAATGGTTTTCTCATTTCCATCATGCCAGACCAACGCCGGTCGAAGAACCATCGGCTTATGCTACATTTACAGAAAAAGTAGCTTTTGAGCATAGATCTTCTCAATATAAAACTGAAATGAAAAGGTGGAAATCGACTATGCAACAGCACACTAAGGTAACTTAAAATTGTATAATAAAATAAATATCACGACGAAAAAATTCACATTACAAGTTTTTCAGGCTGTAAAGCAACTTTTGTTCAATGTCATTCTATTTCCTGACGGAGGTTGGTTATGCGACTCGTATAACGGCACCAGTAATGAACCATTGACTCCCGAAGAAGTTTTACGAGAGCATCAAATGGAGAAATTGAGAAAATTGTGTATTCCGAAAATTGTTCTTTTACTTCACACTGTAATGAGCGAGATGAATGAACACTCAGAGTGCCTCGAACTGGCTGATATCATAGCATCTGAACAGCATGAAATTTACAAGGTATATTCTAGAAATGAATTATAAAATCAATTCTTTAAGCTTTGTAACTTTAACTTTTACATTTCCCGGCAGGTATTTACGAAAGAAAAACTGCGGGAAGTATTCAGAAAGCTGTGTGAATCGTCTCTAGCTTTGATGAACCAGAAAAAAGATCCATGGGGATATCCAAAATAAACTAATGCAGACGTTAATTTGGATTTCATTGTATATTAATTTATTTATTTAAAATGAACATATTGCGATTTTAAAAATGTGCTTATTATACATCGAGTTGAATGGCGCGACAGACCCGAGCAATTTTTCAAGTTTGACTTGTACAGTCACTTTCAGCGCTTTGTTTTCCTACTTTGAAAATTTCTTTGTTTCTTTTCTTTTTTACAAAACTCATTTGATGCCAATTATGTAACACATGAACGAATATGAACTTTTTTGTAATTTGAATTTTATTTACTTGATACTAATCGTGTTCGTATCAATCGTCTATTGCCATTCACTGTGCAACTATCGTTTTACATTTTGTGTACTTTGTAATTAGTTTTTTTCCGATGATTAGTACATCAATAAAATTAAGACTTTGGTAAATATTTGTTTTTCTATTCAAGCACGTACAATATTTTTTGTCAATCGATCTCATAAGACTTTCATGATAAAAATGAACGATGTCGAAAACAAGAGTAATTATGCACCTAATAGATGTATCCATCATTATTCGAACTTCTTGTTAAATAGCGCTTCGAATAGCAAGTTTAATCGTTACATTGTAATTGCGCCTTTGAAATGTTTTTTACCAGCAGTATGAGTAGAGACAAAGTGATAATTCAACAATTTTTCGAAAACACGATACATAGTATTTATAATTCCAATCAGAAACAGCAGATTTATTTTCCAACAACCTCTCTCGTCATAGTTTCCTTTTTCTAATTTACAATACAAGTAGACCAAACGATCAACCATTTAGATTTTTTGTAGAGTTTACAGAAAAAATTTGTTTCAATTATTAGATTTACTTGAAGATTTAATTTTTTATAGTTTTGATTTGAACGTTTACGTCTATCAAGGGTTGAAATTAAATGTTATTTTACAAAATAAACGTCATTATTATTTTTTCCGTCAGCTGGTGAGAAGTATTGAGAGCAACTATTTCATTGAATTAAAAAAAAAGTTGAATTATGAATTTCTTATTGTTAAGATTTCATTGATATGGCACGCAGACATCTTTCAAGATAACGAATCGCGCTTTTTCTCAATAATTATGCACTAACTTTGTTTCATCCGTGTTTTGTAGGATTTTTATTTTGAACTGTGCATTGTTTATTTACATGTACATTGAGATATTTTAATTACCAATTCCAAATTAACTCCCAATCTTCAAAAACTAGTAAGACCACATTGATCTTTTCTATTCAAATGGATCGAGCGTATTTAGCTTTTTTAATATATCTTTAATGTATATTAAAAATGTTCACACTGATTAGAAAATATCTTTGACTCGTATTAAAATGATTTACTTGAACATTTAGAAAAACTGTTAATACAAATTATCCTTACAATTATTTATTTATGTTTCAAGGAGATACCGAAACCAAGACAAAATTAAAATTTTCCGACACGTTTTTTAAATTTGCATTAAAAGCTATATTGATGTCTAAAAACAACAAAATAATGACATCCACATAGCTTTTTAACGAATATTCTATGGTAATCGCATAAAATGTGTTTGAAAATAATCATTTTAGCCTGGCTTCAGTATTTCCTCAACAATAAAATACATGCAGAACTCATCATTCAAATACAATTTAAAAATTTCATGGAACGCATCAACTCAAATTCAGCTTGTTAGCTCAATGTGGATAAAAATGTACGTCTTTTGAGTTTGCAGTAATCGATGCGATAAGTTTATTTTAAGCTCATCGAACAAATACGTTAACAACTTTTTCAGATTTAACACGCATGACGAAAATTAAAAAAAAAATTTTTTAAAGCACTTAACTCTGTTACTGCTTGGGAAAAAATCTGACGTTTTCAATGAAAACTATTTTCAAATATTTTTCAATAAAATAATTTCTAAAAAAAATATTAGTCTGTGAAGCTTATTTTTACGTTATTTTTTTACCTTTATAATTACATATTATTATATCTATGATACATCCACACTAAAAGTTAAGCTTTGTACAATAATACGATTATATAATACTTATAGTTTCATTTTCAACAGTAGTAAATTATTAAATAAAACGGCTGAACATAATTTTGGATTGACATTTCTTTCGAAGCAAGTATAAAACAAGAGAAGATCCGTTGTCACGTATACAATGCATTTTTGTAAGATTATAGTACCACACTAAACCATCAACAATTCAACTAGTCTCATTCAGACTAATCAGACATCAGAAAATTCACGAAAAGATCCTTTTATTTTTGCAGAGATCCCTAAGATGTTAGTAGTTTTACTTATTTATCCCAAGTAAGTAGTATTGTCAATAATTTTTCATGAACTAACGCGATGAGTGCCGGACCAACGGATTTCTTTTATTGTCATACGACCATTGGTAAAAACAAATAAATTATCAGGCTCTTGCACAGTTAGTTAGTATGATTATTATTGTCTATTTTATAGATACGCGATGAGCAATATTGATGTACCTTAGGCTAATTTAATTAGTACTTTCAACCGTGGACATTTTTAGAGTTGCTCCGCTCAGATTTTTCATTTTATGGACAAATTACGTTGAAATAATTATAATTTATCGAATGAGAATACGATGAAAATATTAATATAATTATGAATTAAACCATAATTTATCACAACAAATTATTATCGCTGAAAATTTAATTCATGGAAAAATTATCTTGAAAAATTTGGTTTTAAATCCTAGTAAAAGGAAACAATTTAAAAAATAAATGTAATACTTAACTATTTGAAATATTGGCCTTGCGGGGCAGCCTACCAGAACGTGTCGGCTTATCTTAAAATTATTTATTGTCAGACATCAGCTATTTTTGACTTATATTTCATGTATTAGTCACATACAACTATTTGATCATCGATTCTGCATTAACTATACGTACAAGAGAATTTACGAGAGTTCGTACTTCAAGAATTTTTTTCCCTAATCATTTACAAAATTGTTTCAAAAAATTTTACTAATTAATATTTAATTCATCGAGGATACCGTGGACATGTTTTTTTTTATTGTCTTGATTATTGATTTGATCATTGATTTTGATTAAACTACCCGATTGGTGTGCCTTTTATATCAATTCGAAAGTCTAAATGAGTTAAAAAACGTATAATCGTGGACGCTAATATAAAAATTATTTAATAGTTATTCATGCCAAGTTTCTATCTTAACAACAATAATAATACTCTTGATCATAAACTTTTTCAACTTATCAGTAAAACTTACAGTTGCTCCAATTCACGACCTCATTTTTCAAAGGTATGTGTTAGTACAAGTGACAGTTAGTTAAATATCTAATACATATTTTTGTAAATTTTCGTAATTTATTCAACATCATACAAACGTAGAATGAAAAAATATTTTATAATTAATCAATTAAATGCAGCTGGTAAAGTGAATAAAGTTACCCCCAGAATTTATGAAAAAATGCAATTCCCAACGAATCACATTTTCCCTACTTTCATCTTTTTTTTATTATATTTAACATATTTATTCATTCAGATCAAATAAATTTGCACCCAAGGCACATATTACTTTCTTCTCGTGAAATTTATATATCGTGGGAGAGAATTTCTAATCGGCAACTCTTTATCGATTTTTCTAGTCATATTTACAGCAATCAGAGCGAAAATATTTTTTCGTATTACCAATTACAATTATATTTCGTACGTTGAAGAGTTTATCATGCCCACTTTCAATTTTTTTAATATATTACACATATACATGTACACATGATATACATGCATTACAAATGCGAGTGAGAACGTAACGTATACATAATATGTATTTATAATTATTTATATTTTTTTTTATACTATATTGTCTTCAATTCTTTGTATTCTCACCAGCAAGCCAAAATACGACTTAAAAATCTTTTTTGCCGCTAGTGTTGTGTTTATTTATTGTCAAACAGCATTTCAATAATTATTGTCCTTAATGCCTACTTATGAGCTATAGTACTCAAAGTTACTTTAATAGTTCAATTCTAAATTATGTTAATTTTTGTGCAAGATTTACAATTACACGCTCCGTACACACGCCTTGGAGCCCAGATAAAATTATTGTCGATTACAATTTTTTGACTTTCATTTCTATTTTTGCTTTTTTTCAAATTGAAGAGATATGACTTTTTCAGATATGTCCGATATGTCTGTGATTTTTATGATAATATGTCCGGTTACAGTGATAAAATTGATATTTTAATTTTTTTCGTATCTTTACCCTTCTCAAAGAGTACGCTATTATTTTGATATTCCGACTTCTGCTTTTGGAGACGTTTCGCACAACAATAAACATTATTTATTAAATTGTGAATCGCGGATATTTCACCTTCAAAACGTCTAATTTTTAGGAACCTTAATGTATTTTTTGAGAATTCGTATGCAATTTATGCGTAAAATTTAACTTGTCACTCGACGTAAATCAATTATGAAAAAAAAAAAATTGCACACCGAAAGCTCCTAAGAATGAATAGAAATCAATTTTTTGGAATTTTCACCAACTTTTCACTGTTTATATATTTGATCGTTAAAAGATCCCAGATTCACAATTCAATAAAAAATGAACGCCATCCTATAGCTCCCTATTTGTCTGTAAAAATAGCGCTACGCGTGTAAATAATTTTTGCTTAGGTACAATAAAGTATATACTTTCAATTGTTATTTAGTTTTTGTTTTGTTTGTTAAAGCAACCATTGTCTTAGCCAAGTGTAAAGCAATACGAACCGCAAACGTCGTACGTCGAAAATGTTTTATTTTTGTTTATTGTCGCGTTATCATTATTTTTGTTCTCGAGCTCCTTCCTCCGCGCATCGCGAGATATTGTCATATGTTACAGTGTACGTTGCATCGTTCAATTCTATATTTTTATATCGTATGTATATAATATATAATATAATTTACACGTAAATCCACGTATAATACGAATATAATTCCGACGCGTTTCCTGGGGGGTCGTACGTATCGAGTATAATAACCATCGACTCTCTCTCCCCTGTTGTTGTTGTTGTGTACATGTATATAATACGAAATATTTGGGATTAAAATTAGCTCTTGAAAATATCATCGGTGAATTTGTCGAATTACCATATCCGTTACATACATATTATAGTTTTGCACGCGCCTATCGAATAAAAGCTCTCGTAACCGCGCGCGCGGGGTTAATTATAATGATATATAATAATTATATATGATATACTCTCTCTTTACAACCTTACGATAGGCGGCAGTAGCTGCCGATACTTTCTGTGCTTATCGCCCTTAATTATACATATTTTTGCTTACAGCTATCGTTTTACTTTCATTGTTTACCTTCTTCTTTTGTGTTCCGTGTAACATATTACTTTCATCGTTAAACTTTCGTCGAGGTTTCGATTCAATTATTATTATTATTATTTTATTTTTATACATGTAACATATCGCGCGAGAGCAGCTTCAACGAATTTCATTATTATTGACCACATTTGTTTGCCGGTTACACTCCTCCGCCTGCAGCGCATCACAGTCTTCATCTGAGGAGGCCGAGGCAGGTCTGCTGCAGAGCAGCTAGGAGCAGCACGAGGATGGCCGCCGGCGACAGGTCACCGGCCGACGACGACTTGCTCTTCGACGAGGCGCCCGCGTCCACCACGTTGATCTTCCAGCCCAAGTTCTTGTGAGTGTAGCACTGCGCAAAATAGCAAAAAATTATATACAGTCACAAAGCTCGAGAGAAAGCACGATTCGAAAGTTTTTATAGCTCACCTGATAGTAGACGAGGTCGGGCGTGTCCTCCTCGACGTGCCAGACTACGGTGGCGGGCTCGCCCTCCTCGCACTCGAGCCTCAGCGTGGCGAAGAACTCCTCGAAGGTCTCGCTCTTGGCGCTCTGGTCGGTGCGCTTGTGCTTGTACTCGCAGTAGCGCCCGGCCGCCGTCGGATACGGATAATTGTTGCCGTCGTACTCGACGCCCGCATAGACCTTCTGGCGTCGCTGCTGCGAGTCGGTCAGCTGACCGAAGCCGCCCTCCGGGCTGTCGGTGATGTAGAACGGATGGTACTTGGCGGGATTGGTCTTGTCCTTGCCGCCCTCGACGACGAACGTGTAATTCTGGCCGCGCTCCACGGTGATCTCGGGGATGAGCTTGTCGTTGATGAACCAGGCGATGCCCCACGAGGGCTGGCCGGTGATGCGCGAGTAGCCGCGGGGGCCACCCGTGGGTCCTATCCTGGCGACGAGGTTGGTCTCGGCCTGGATGCTGGCCGCCGGCCAGGCCTTGACCTCGGGCTCGGCCGGCATCTCGTAGATCGAGCCGGTGCACTGGTGCTTGCCCCGCGCCCCGAAATTGATCCTTATGTCCTCGTCGGTGGCGTCGGCGCTCGTGTGAGCGTTGGCCTCGTAGTTCTTATTCAGCAGTCCGATGGCCGCGATGATGGTCGTCTCCGTCTCGGGTATCATCCTGTCGTACAGCGCCTCGTTGGTGCGCAGCGGCCGCTTGTAAGTGACCGAGGTCACGCCGTTCCTCCTCGTGCCGTTGATCAGCACCGCGTCGTTCTTGCCGCCGATCTTGTGATCCGGGCAGACGCCCCGCTCGCCGTCGCACTGCGAGTAGTCCGACATGTAGTAGTCCTCGGCGAAGAAGGTCCGCCTGTCCTTGTTGTAGCCCACGACGACTACGTCGGCGCCCCGCATCCGCGCCTGGCCGTCCTCGCCCGACAGCCCGAACGCGATGTACTGCTCCTCGCGGATGCGCCCGGTGACGCGCACGTGTATGTCCTCGCCCAGCAGCTCCCACTGCACCTGGACGCGGCCGTCCAGCAGCTCCATGCAGTTGCTGAGCTCGGGCGCGGCTGTGCTGCTCGTCTGCAAGATTTCAACCATGACATTGTTTCAATGACGCTGTGACTCGAGCCTTGGATCGGTTTCATGCGCTTTATTTACAACGAGATTATTTTTCTTTAAATTAATTATTCCAATATTTTTCGCTGCGACCAATGTTGTCTACGATTATATGCGATCTATATATATATATGCATCTTATGCGTTGCTACGGATATGATTGGTATAAACGATATATCGACGATATATGGATCGACTGCTGATCTTTATGTTGTTAATGCATATTCGTACAATCGGATATCGAATGTTGAAAAATTAAAACATCGAAAATGTAACATTAAGCTCGATACGCTGAGAAAAAAGTCGCTGATTCAACGAAATTTCATTTCATATTTCTTACTCGACAGATATTGTAATTTACTGATAGAACGAATAAAATGTGGAACAAATAATTAAATATTCAATTGGTCATATTAAATGATTATAGAAATTAATCATTGTACCAATATTATTCGAGTCAGTTTCATAAAAAAAAACATACTTTATTTCTAACGAGCAATAGTTGATTGACTGAAATAAATATTTTTAGTTCGAGCGAGACTCCCAGACGTCGCGTACTTTCAAACTTATTCCTAGATGGCGCGATAAGAACTCGCGAGCGGCAAAAAATCTGCAAATCACTGTATAAGAGCTCGCATAGCTTAATTTTCTTGCGTATAAATTCCATTTTAAATAGCTTTTTTTCTCAGCGCACCTCGAGATATGTTTGTGCATATATTATTTATTAAAAAATTCACTACGAATTACACAGGTGCTGGATGACAATGAATACTCACTGGAGTATACCACCATGGCGGCTATTCCATGCGTATGCGATAATTATACATAAATAAATTGATATTAGATATTATAGTTCTGGAGCTATTTCTTAATCGATGCGATTGATGAGTCGAAAAAAAAAAAAAATAACTTATAGAAATCATATTCAATTGAACAATATACCTATACGTGTAAATGTCTCATTGCCTTCGATCAATAGCTCGAGTATACAAAAATGTTCTCGTATTATAGAAAATGACGAATGAAAACGATTTCGTAATTGTCGTTGTGGCTGTTGTGGAAACTAATGATCATGTATATCGTAATATTTATATAAGCTAAGCTCATCCTCTCTAAAAAGTGTTTATATAAAGCGAAAACGTGGTAAAAATTTCGCGCTCACCGCGATCTTGGTCTGTCCCAGGGCCGGCGGCACGTCCAGGTCCTTGGGTATGAGAGCACGTGGCCGAAGTTGTGCCTGTACTGCACGCACCAGACCGCCAGCCAGTCGATGTCGTAGACGGTGAGGTTGCCCGGCAACACGATCTCGATGTCCACGCCCTCGTAGCCGCGCAGCGGCAACGAGCTATATATACAATACACACGACAGACAAGACAGACAGGTAATATTAAATATCATGCACCAGTGCGCTAACGCGCGCCACGCGCCTTTCGATGTACATTGTAATAAACATCGAAATTTTCGTTTCGCTGGATTCGCGGTATTTCGTATTTGCCCTTACCTGTTCATCTCGTTGGGCACTTTGGTGCCGTAGACGTTGGGCTGGGGCCCGTTGCCGACCCAGAAGTAGGCGTCGGGCCCGGCGCCGTCGTAGTGCAGATTCGGTATGTAGAAGGTCTTGCTGTCGAGGACGGTGATGTTGTCGCTGCGCAGATTGTGGGCGAGTCGCGAGAACTCGGGCAGTACGCGGACCGAGGGTATCTTGAGGTTGGCGGGGATGTTCACCTGGCCGAAGTTCACCTGTAAAGCATTTTTTTGCCGAGTCAATTATTAGATAAAGTATATAGTTTATACTTCGAGGGTCGTGCGCACACTCAAAATTCAATTCGTAAAGTCGATCCATCGTTCTCGCTTCTTCTCCCCCTGCCCGAGCGATATAAGCGTACATTATCGGGCTCTCGGCTGCGAAGCTCGCTCCTTCTCGCGTGTATCGCGGATTTGACGTCGCGCCGTGGGGAGTCATCCTCCTCTATACGTCGTCGTCGTCATCGTTTATTGCGCGTATATATATATATATATATATATATATATATCGCTGCAGTAGTGTAATGCGAGGGGCGTCGTCGTCGTCGTCGTAAGTGTGCTGCTGCTGCTGCTGTGCGAGAGCCGTGAGAGAGAGAGAGATAACGTGGAAAATGCGATGCAGTGTATATAGAGCTGCAAACGTATATAAAGTTTTCTCCTGCGTACGCAGCAGCAGCAACTCGTCTGTCTCTCTCTCTCTCTCTCTCACACTCAGCGGGGGGTGGCTTCGTGATTTTTACCCTCGTATACGCCGCTGCGCCGAGCGCGTGCCTGAGTAGATCAAGCCTAATTTCTCGCAAAGTCGAAGATTTCGCGCTCGAGATGAAATATCGCTATTTTATGACGCTCGAGAGAGGCGGAGCGATCTCGCGTACGAGGGTAAGATAAAGCGACGCCAAGAGCTACAAATGATTTAAGGCTAACTGTATATATTTTGTCACCTTTTTTTCTTTTTATTACATATAACTAAAAACTAAATTGTCATGGTAAAACAAGGCTCGTTATTCGACTCGAAGTACATAATAATTGTACGAAAAGTCGCAATAAGTAAACTAGAGGGGGTGTAATCAGCATCGCGGCTAGCTGTGACGGCGAGGATGGGGGCGAAGTACAGCAGCCGAGAGAGCCACTCTGCATCGCTGCGAACGACCTGATAAGTCCAATCCGTAATTTATGAAGCCTCGAGTAATGTATACACCGCGCGGAGCTGTGTGTGTGTGTGTGTGTGGCGGCGAATGGCCGAGCGTACAATAACTTTGTCGCTCTTGTTGCGGCCCACAGCTGCAGTCCAGCTCATTATCGGCTTCGTTCGGCGTGTGTACATGAATACACAAAAGTATAGGGCTATATTTCGACGTCAACTGTTAGATCTTATTTCGCGAGTCTAGTTCGCAGCAATTAGGTTGGTGGAATTCGTCAAGGAGATGAAATCAATCTAATATCATTTTTTTCTCATTTAAATATTTTTTTTTATTTTTGACGCGTGAGGTGCTTGTGGTGACGAAATATATAAAAATCCAGATCTTTCACAACAGACATTGACAAATGAAAAGTTCATTGATTATCACTAGCTTTGTATTGTCTACAAATCATCATCTTCTTCGCTCCTTTTTATAAATTTGAGTATGAAAAAAGGGAATCTTCGTAATCTTCCCCATTCCATTTGTTATCCTTCTGGATCTTTTCCGGCTGTCTCACCGCATTCCGTTTCATTTGTTTGTACCTGCGTCTCGGCGTCTTCGCGAGCTTCAGCCGCCAAGCAAATATTCACAAAATCTTGGTTCGTCAGCCCATCTAAGATCATTTCGCAGCACTCGAGTGGCAGCCGAAAGTGTATCAGTTCCCTGAACGGATACAGCGCGTAAATATCCAGCTTGCAAGCCTCGCGATACCTTCGCGGCCGATCGGTTCTTAATTCCTTCTCGGAATAACGTTTCTTCCTGTACGCACGAACTGAAAGTACTCCTTGTGCGAGATTTTATCATTTGCCTCTTTGCATGGTAACTTGATGAAGTCGTAGAGCGACAGGCGTGTCGTCTCGTCTCTGAGCGTTATCCGTTTCGCTCTCGTCACAAAATCGTCCTCCTCGTACCAAAGTTCAAATTGCTCCGCAAAAAATCAACGAGATCTCGAACGCTCTGTGTTTCGCGAAAAATTTCACGATCGTCAGAGCGCCGCTTCTGTCCAAGACCGGGAGAGATGGTGCACAGGAGTAGGTCCGTTCGGGTCAGTTAAATTCGGATCCACGTCTCGAAGTCGATGAATGTACTTCTGCTTTGTGACTACTTTCATAATCGTACATGTATTTATCTATGGAATCGCAGAGAACATACTCGATTTCTTGGGTCCGAGGAAATATGTCTCTTAGGTTTGGATATTGGCCCGTCCATTTCTCGATTAAGGGATACAATTTATCAAGAAGTTCGTATCGCTCTTTTTTCATCTCCCAATTGACCTTGTCTCGTAAGCTCTTCATTTTTTCAATTTTCGTCTGGTTAGGATCGACCACATTTTCGTCGTTCTTCGGAGTCGTCGTCGTCGAGTCCATTCTGCGCGCTCGCTTATATAATTTAAAATATTTTTTTTATTTTTGTTCTGCGAAAATCACTCGCCGTGATCGATGGTATCTCTTTCTATATAGCTGTCCAGGCCGACTGACTATATACAGCATAAAGCCTACGATGTAAGCAGAGAAAGTAACAAACACGCGTGTACAGAGTAAGAATCGTTAAATTTGGTGACGATTAGAAAAGGTAGACGAAGTACGGGCCGCGTACATTTGCGTAAATTATAAAGGATAATTCTAAAGGATATTCAGGATAATTTTTAACTCAAAATCAAATATTTTACGCGATCCGAAAAAGTTATACGAGTAAGCCGCGCATCACACATACATAATATACGAACGTACGATCGTCCGAGCGAAAATATAATTTCGCTCTCTCGCGGCCCGAGAGAGATATACAACCGAGTTTCGAAATACCCCCCAAAAAAATAACAGGAAAGAAAAGGAAAAAATAATAAAAAAAAAAAAAAAAAACAAGACCAGCAACGTGTTGACCTCGTTGTCCATTGAGCTCGAGCCAGCGCCGATGTTGTGTATATACAAAGGCAATATCAAGCGCTCCGAGCCGCGTGCAACTTTTTCGAGCTCTCGCGGCCGGGATTATATATCCCGCGCTGAATGACGTTCGGCCCCGCGTATACCGTGGATATGATATACGAGTGTATACGCGAGTACTACTACGTCAGCGCGGCGCGCACGATTATGAATGTGCATTCCGAGTACTGCGTACACACGTAAGCATATGTAGCGCGGAGCTTTTACTACATACGTGTATATATACGTTCCATGTAATAGCTCCGCGGCTCTCGAGTATAGTATAGAGTTAAAAAAAACGACGACGACAACTCGATACTCGCGAGCGCGCGCGGGGTTGGAGTTATTAACGAGGAGAGTTGACTGAAGTTATATACATGTGTGTGTGTAGGGCCTACAGGACGTAATCTGGAAATAATTAATAAGACCCGCATTGTGCCTGATTATCAGTCGGCGCGCAGCAGTCGCGACACAAAGCAGATATAATACACGTATATACATACACATACACCACGATGACGATGTATCAGAATCAAAGTGTGACGAGGGACGCGCGCGCGCGTGTGTGTATATAATAATACTTTGGCCTAAAGAGCGGGAAGATGCTTGTATATAGAAGAGCGGCAAAGGCTATCGGATCACCACCCACGCGCGCGCACACACACACACACAACGGAGGGTGAGAGAGGAGAGCAGTGAAAAGGCGAAAGCTCGATCAGGCACTGTGCGCCGCGCTGATTCCCGGCCAAACGCAGCGGCAGAGGCAGCGGCAGCACGCGCCTGATAAGATCGCGAGAGCAGAGCAGAGAGAGAGAGAGAGAGAAAAGCCTCGGGGGCGCAAAATAATAATCGCCTGGGCTTATCAGTCCACCGGGATCGACCCTCGGCAACTGAAATTGAGACATTCATGCATCGACGACGAGCCATACTCGTTAGCTCCGGCAGCAGCTCTTTTATGCTCTGCTCTCTCTCACTCTCTCTCTTCGATCCTGTCAGCGAACTGAACGCGAACGGGATCCGTGATATCTTCGCACAGGCAACGCACAGCCTCTCTCTCTCTCTCTCTCTCTCTCTCTATATATATTATATGTATATAGGTGTACTATACCGATGTCATATCTGCTGCTCGGCTGCTGCCTCCTCCCCCCGCTTTTCTTTTTCTCTCTCTCTCTCTTCTCTATTATCGCTGTCCAAAACTATTGTTCGACTCTAGGATATTTTTCTTCGTCGAGAAGAAGAAGAAGAAAAAAAAAAGAACGCAAAGAACAGAGATTCTTTAGAGTTAATACCGGAGCAACTTTAATATATTTTTCTCTCCCTTTTCTGCGCTCTTTAACGGAATAAAGAGAGAGAGAGAGAGAGAGATTTCGTAGAAAAAAAAACCGCTGCTAATATATCAGCGGAGAGGCTATCTTACGACAATGTGATTATTCCCTATTTTTACGTATAATATGAAGGCTAATAAAATAAAACTTTGCCCTATTTTTTCAGATGTAACTCTTCAAATATGTTAAGAATCGCCCCTTTTTTGTTTCGAGTTAAAGCTTAACTGCTTTACTTTCGCAATAACTGCAGAAAAAAACTGTTTTTGCACCCTCCACGGTAGGGACTTTTACGGGGAGTAATTTGTTTTTTTTTGCTGAAAATTCGAACGAATTTCGGAAAAAAATTCTTTTGCACTCATTTCTTAAGTCGCTCAAGACTACAACTTCGATTTGATAAATCACATATACAAAGTATATACAATTACTTTTACTTTGCCACTTGCAGATTTACAGATAAAGGTATTCGCCATCTAGCGGTAGAGGCTCAAAGGAGTATTATGTAATTTCGAGGTTAAGTGGAATTCGCTCAACATCAGCAAAGAAAAAGATCACCTAGATACTAATGGCAAGTCGACGGTAGAGGGCGAAAGTATAGATCGCCAAGTAGCTATGAGAATCGAGAGGTCAACTCGCTAATGTACCAGTAGTGCGTTCAGTTTCTATCGTGAAAAATTCCTGCAGTGAGCAAGTGTTTACAAATCGGTGAAATCGAGGTACAGCGTTGACTACCCCAAGCGTATAACCTCCAATATTTTCTCGGTGTGCATCGAAATATATTAACAATTCACAGCAACTGCGCATAATCAATGGAATGATGGAAAGCATAGAGGACTCAGTTAGGTATTGATTTTTTTGTGCATATCGTAATATTTTTTTCAAGCGGTCCATTCATCAAAACTTGATTATTCTTCAGAGTGAAAAAAGAACCGAATGAAGGTGACGATTATAAGTTCGATCTGGTGGACTCTTGCAAAGCCGAAAACGTTGAAACTTTCACGGTTTTTGAATCATCGGTGAGTTCTGCGATTTAAATAATGTCCTAAATTTTCACTATCAATAACTATTGCACATTATTAATTCTAGTCAAGCCCCATGAATGAGGCTATGGCGTCACACGAAAAGTTAGATGAAAAAGTCTTAGTAGATTTTGAGTGCAAAGATGTTAAACTTGAGCTAATGCCTCCATCGACAACCATTTGCAAAAATGAGTATCAAAATGTTCAACCTGTTGTAAAAATAGAAAAAGAAAATCAGACAGATGCCAGAAACGGAAATATTTTCAAACCATTTGGATCCCAGATTAATCTCAAAAAACATATAAATACAGTACATGATCGCAGCAAACCCTTCGAATGTGAAATTTGTCACAAATCATTTGGACGTAAACATCACCTCGAACATCACATTCGTACAGTACACAATCAGAGTAAACCATTTAAATGTGAGATTTGTTACAAATCATTTGGACTCAAATCTCCCCTTCAGCGTCACATTAAAGCAGTACATGATCAAACCCTTTGAATGTGATATTCGTCACCAATCGCTTGGGTTAAGAGATAAAATCTTATAAAATCGTTCACATAAATATCCCTTAATTTCCCGAAGAACATTAAAGTATTTCAAACTGTTATTCATTTCGTCTTTACTGTAAAACCCTTTTTCTCACCTCTCCTACATTGCGTCAAATACAAATACGTTTTCTTCTTCAATTACTTTTTCTTATTATCGCTGATAAACCGATATTTCAACATCTAATCAGTTGAACCTTTCCCATACATGTTTTCCATTGGTCCAGTAAAAAATTATTTCGCAATAATAACTTGCAAACGTCCTCTTTGTGTTATCGCACTTTTTATTAGATCGGAATTAGCTGTGTGTTAATACGCAAGCCCCCGAAAGTTTCGATTTTCTCAATCCTACATTAATCCACGCGCAAATGTCCTCGCGCGATCGTCAAGAGTCACGCACCGATTCGTCCTCGATATACGTGGCGCGATCGAATCGCGACAATAAGTGCCAATTCATAAAGACCGGGGAATCGCATATCGGGCTTCAATTTGTGTATTCTTTCACGGCTTCGAAGCTAATCGCACGTAAGAAAGAAAAGAGCGAGGGAAAAAAGTAAGTGTCACGAGCGGCAAGGAGGTAAAGAAAAAAGCAGCGTAAATCCGTCGGGCCGTGCGCGTGCAGAAAGGGAGGAAATGCGAGTGCGCCCCCCCCTTCGCGAAGAAATTTAAGTAGGCGATAAATTAAAGATGTCGCGACGAATCTCTCGAGCTGCGGGACCTTAAACTCGCGATTTCGTGCTCACACATAGACACACACACACACACAAGCTCGAGGATTTAATAGGACTTTTTTCTTCTTGCGCGACCCCCCCGCTCACAGCTAACTTATATCCTTCTTTAAATACTTCTTCTTCCTCCTTCTATCTTTTTTTTTTCCCTCGAAAAACGTTTAATTAAGCGTCCAGAGCAGTTTACTCCTCTCCTTCTCCTCCCACTTCTTTTTCTATACACATCCTTGAGTGCACTTTTTCTTTTGCTCTACGCCCGCGCGCGCGCGCGCGAATCACAGAATGTTGAAAAGAAAACCCGTGCGCCTCTGCTGCTCGAGTCTCTCATTTTGGACTCGGCTACGTACTCGTATATACAGAGCGCGAGGGCTTGGATTACTTATTTCTCCCGATCTCAATTGGAATTTCATTAGCGGCTTTTCTTATTTCGAGCCGTAGCAGCAGTAACAGCAGCAGCAGCAGCAGCAGCAGCAGCAACGCGCCGAGTTAGCCGAGGTAATTTACGATTTCTGTGCCGCTGCTGTATCAGCTGGAAAGTCTCTCTCGCTCTGCGAAACTCGCGAGCCTCGAGTTTTAATTTAAAGCTCGGAGCCGAGGCGTTTGAAATAGGAATCTTATTTAAAAATACGCACAAGTACAGCCCGCGTGAATGGAAAATCGACGACGATCATGGCTGCGCCATTGAAAGTTATACAGTTCATACGAGACGACGAGTATAAATTTTGCATACATAAAAAACGAGCTTTTTCGGAACACACATACAGCTGCTCGTCAGCGCGGTCACTTTTTTCAGTCTGCATGGCTGCGTCGCGCAAGCACACAGAGACACAGACTCTATATATGCGAACCCTTTGAGCTTACATACATATCACGTATGATATACATATACGCACACGTTTCTCCGCGCGCAAGCTGCCAAAGAAAAGCTCACGACGTCGTATATGTACGCGTATGTAGGTGTAGGTATATACAGTACAGCAAAAGCTCTCTCTCTCTCTCTCTCTCTCTCTCTCGGCTGCCATGAGCAGCGCAGCTTCGTTTGTGCCTATATATATATCATGCACCGTTGGCGGACTAAACTTTACCGGCCGGTGCGAGCCCCCGAGCCGAGAGAGTTAGTTAGCGCTGTCTGCCCGCTATGATATACGCTATATACGCGAGCGAGGCGAGTATAGTAGTAGGTACTACTATATACTCTCTACTACGTTTCGTTCGTCGAGTTCGGGTGGGCGTCGCCCGACGTCGTCGACGAGAGAGCGAGGCCTCGAGCCAACTCCAGCCCACCAATCGTCGTGCTCCTCTCTCCGTTCTCTCTCTCTCTCTCTTTTGCTCTCGGTGTGCCTTATTACTCTTATACTCCGCGTACAGTAGCGAGCGCGCCGCACATATATAGCATATATATAACTATATTGTATTCATAGCCAGGCCGTAGTGTGCGTTAGATATATATATGTATAGCTGCTCTGCTGCTCTCTGCTCTCTCTGCTGCTCCGGGGAGAGAGGAAAAATCCCTCTGAGCAGCTTCCGTTTCTATATGCGTGTGTGTGCAGCACGGAGCATGACTTTTGGCGCACGTTCGCAGCTCTCTGTTCGTGTCCCACTTTGGCCCTGCTATTCTCTCTTCCTCGCGTGCAGCGAGATCCTACGGTTTGGCCCTCTCGTATATTATATACTACCGCTGCTTCTGTATACGGCCATTTCATTTTTGCCTAAGCCTTCGATTTTGCCTAGTAGTTGATTATTATATACGTTATGTAATAATGCGCTGCCGCCTGGCCCACGAGCATGTGTCACGGGGGATAATTAGCGCGCTCGAAGCTAGCGCGGCTGCTTTCCCTTTCCCCGCACACCCTCGTGCGCGAGCTTGCGTGAAATTATTTCGACCCTTTTTTTTTATTGCGCGTACGCAGAGATTGGCATGTATGGCTGTGAAACGACATAACTTTGAAAGTTGGCCTGTGGTCGAGTACGGGTGAACAATCAAGAGCATTTGAAAGATCTCGAAATTATAAATTTCGCGATGGGGACGTAGTTTCCAAGTATCCAGTATTTTGTCAAACGCGATTGACAAAGAAATATTACTTTATATGTTTTGACATGATCTATTTACGAGTAGTTTCAAACAAATTCAGCAAATGAAAGTTTTTTCCGCTATCAAACATTGAATCGTTCAATACAAATTCACACGTATTCATGATAAATTCATATATTTCGTTGAATTATTATTTTATTAACAGCTACAGCTCCAATAAGCAGTTGAATTTTATTTTTAATGTCGCGCGCGCAATACCACTCTGTAGAATTTGCTCAGATTCAATGACACACGGCACATCTCCAGTACATAACTGCGCAGGGCTGATCGACGATAGAGGGGGCGCCGCAATTAGCCTATTAATTACCGCCGACATACCGCGTTAGTGCGATGACACTCGCTTATGGTCATCTCTCGATTCCTCGGGTAACGAGTGTTTACAAATAATATCCGTAAAATTACAGCGTTGGCTACTCGAGGAGCTTTAACGTCGAATATTTTTTCGGTGTATCTCGTGAAAATTCCCCGCAGTGCACACCAATAATTGAGCGAGCGATGAAAAGCGAAGGGGACACAGCGAGGTATAACATGTTTATTAGCGTTCACGATGTTTTTTTTTTTTTTTTTTTTTGAAACGATCGCTTCATCGAACTTGATCGTTACACAGGGTGAAGGTAGAGCCAACCGATACTCGGCCGGACGCAGGCGACGACGATGATTACGTTTCGTTGAACTCCAGCGACATCAAAAACGTTGAAACATTCGCGTTTTATGAATCACCGGTGAGCTCAATGATTTGAATAATTTTCTAATTTTCCACGAACAAAAACTACTGCGCAGCTTTAATTCTAGGCAAACAACTTGAATGAGATGATGGCAATGCAGCGAGAGATCGATGAAAATATATCCATTGAATTTGAGTGCAAAGATGTTAGACTTGAACTGCCACATCCGTCGACAAGCATCTGCAAATCCGAGAATCAAAATATTCAAGCTATCGTAAAGATGGAAAACGAAAATGAGGCCAATGAAATCGGTAAAAATATATTCATAGATATCGAGTGCAAATATGTTAAAGCTGAACTGACGCCTCTGTCGACGATCATATGCAAAACCGAGGACCAAAGTTGTCCAACGATTGCCAAAGTAGAGAGTCCAGTTCAGTCCGAAAAATTGAAAGATGAAGATGAGATAATTACGATCAAAAAACAATTAGATCGCTGTAATGAAAATCACCTTCTAGTCAATTACCGATTGAAATTCGCCGAATCCGAGGAGGTGAAAGCATCAGAAAAAAAACCACGAAGCAACTTATTTCCCGAGCGTAATGAATGTCAAGAAACCAGTAGAGGAGAAGAAAGATCAACGGCAATAAACAATATACCACATAAATGTGACGTTTGCCATGAAATATTTGAATGCCGGAATAAACTTGAAGATGATATGGGTGTAGCACATAGTCTAAGAAAACCCTATAAACGTGAAATCTGTCAAAAATCGTTTAAAAAAAAATCTGCTCGTGAAACTCACAAGAAAAAACTTCATAATAGTAGCCATTCCTTCGAATACGATATCTGTCACAAACCGTTTGGATACAAGGCTCACCTAAATAAACACGTAAATTCAGTTCATGATCCTACCAAACTTATCGAATGTGATATTTGTCACAAATCATTTGGATACAAGCAAAATTTGAAAAATCATTTGAATGCAGTACATAATCGGATCAAACCCTTTGAGTGTGAGATTTACCACAAATCATTTGGATACCGAAATCACCTTAAAATTCATATAATGACTGTACATGATCGCAGTAAACCCTTCGAGTGTAATATTTGTCACAAATCATTTGGACTAAAATCTAATATCAAACATCACGTTGACGAAGTACATTTGCGCAAAAGATCCTTTGAATGCGATATTTGTCACAAATCATTTGGACAAAAATGTACGCTTAATAATCACACAAACGGAGTACATGATCGGAGCCACCCTTTTGAATGTGAAATTTGCCACAAGTCATTTGGACTCAAGAGTACCCTCAAAACTCATATAATGGCAGTGCATGATCGGAGCCACCCTTTTGAATGTGAAATTTGCCACAAGTCATTTGAACTCAAGAGTACCCTCAATACTCATATAATGGCAGACAGTGCATGATCGCAGAAAACCCTTTCAATGCGAGATTTGTCACAAATCCTTTGGGCAAAAAGGTACCCTAAAAATTCACGTAAATGGAGTACATATACTCGTAGCAGACCCTTCGAATGTAACATCTGTCATAAATCATTTGGACAAAAATCTGATCTTTATAAACACATCAACGTATTACATAATCGTAACAAACCCTTCGAATGTGAAATTTGTCAAAAATCATTTGGATTTCGGTAAACTTTAAAAAAGCACGTGAATGCTGTGCATGAGCGAAGCAAACCCGTTTGAGTGTGATACTTGTCACAAATTTTTTAGAGCGAAAAAAAACCTCAAAGCTCACATAAATGCAGTGCATGATCGTAAGAAACCCTTGGAATGTGATATTTGTCATCATTTGGACAAAAGGGTTATCTTAAAACTCACACAATGATAGTACATAATCTCAGTAAACCTTTCTAACTCAATATTCGTCACGAATCATTTTCAGATAAGAGTGTTATCAACGAGCACAGAAAAACAGTGCGTAATCGAGGTGAACCCTAGAAGTGTAGGATTTATCAAAAATTATTAGGGTAGAAACTCGACCACCACCCCCGTTCGTTGTAAATCCTGCGACTGTAAAATTTGTCGCGAATCATTCGAAAGCAAAAGTACCGTTGATACTAAAATAAATGCGACACGTATCTACTGTCGGAACACCGTACGAATGCGAGATTTGTTTCGAGTGGGTTCGAACGCAATAAAGACTTCCACATTCACACGAGCACGCGCTGCATAATTTCATAAAATGTATCACTTAATTATCTCAATTTTTTCTAAGAATAATAAAGTATTTCGATTAACTACTGTCTTTTTTTTTATGTCTGTAAAAAAAGAACCCCTTCTATTAACATTCCGCAAGTAACTTCCTTACTTTTAATACGATTCTCGCCGAAAATAACGAGACTCGCTCTACTGTCTCTTTCGCGAGTCGAGTCGGAACGGCAACTTTGACCGGCCCGTAGTAATATACTTTCGTAAGAGGATAACGCAACGAGTGCGCGCGAGATACATTAATTGCGTTTGGTATCTGTATATTTCTATGGTTTCTGCAGCAAAAAGACGAGTACCGCTGCTGTGCAGGCATTGATAATAAAGTAATTCGGCGAGTTTAATGCCATATATTTCATCGCGCTCGGGCGAGCTGCTTCTGCTGCACACACGACAGTTGATTAATTCGCGCGAGTGTATTGCCAAAAAAGAAGAAGATGCTTCGCAGCTGTTTATATATAGTTGCATGTGGAGCAAGGATAAAAACAGCGATATGCGTGCATGTTTCGAATGGCATTGACGGGGGGGCGCAGGGGACGAGCTTGCGCGCGCGGATACACGTACATTATTATGTAGTAGTAGAAGTACAGTCGATGATCGGCGCGCGTCGGTATGAGAGGAACGTCGAGCATCCTCTCGAATAGAGAGAGAGAGAGAGACGACTCGAGGAGCCTCGTGAGACTCTGTGCAGGCACACACACACCCACACATTCACTTCGACGGCCGTCCACTATATGCAGGCATTCGCTCGTTTATCTCGGATCTATGCGCGCGCGCGCCAAGGCCTGTAAATCAAGGCAATGCGGATCGCATCGCACGAGCTCAACAACGTGTGTATCATCAATTGCATTTCGTTCGTCGTCGTCGTCGTCGAAGCCAATATGGACCCATGGAGAGCTGCGAGGCTGGAGCGGAGAAAAAAGTCTATATACAGAGCTGTGCATATAATTTCTGCATCGTCCCGGATGCACGAGCGCATGTACATATATATAACGCGGCGGCGGTGGCGGCGAGGGCATGCGTGCACACGAGAAGAGTGCAGCATCGACCCTCGTCCTCGTCGTCGTCGTCGAGGTAGACGCGCCCGGTTGCGCGCAGGCGCTCGACTCCCGACGACGACGACGACGACGATACGACTTTTCAGCAATTTTATACCGTTACGCCACCGAAATTTTGTTGAAGTTACGCTTGCAACGCGTTTCTTGTTTATATACAGCTGCTTATTGATTTTGTAAAATTGAGTTATACCGCGTCGTATATAGGAAGATATTGCGGAATTCGTATGGTATTGCATACGGGATTCGTCGTAAGCGAAAAGGTGTGATATTCGATTGTAAGCTTTTTGATGCCGTCGTGAGATGGGGCATAGTAAACTCGCAAGTGGCAAAATAATTTTCTTGGAATATATAAACGCCACTCTGACGATTTTTTCTTTTAACGTGTCGAAAATGGCCATCTCGTTTATGTATATATTTTTCCATTCATTTCGAAATTAGCCATCGTTATTCTTCCAACTAATTTTTCGGCTAAATTTCAATCTCTTTATCGTGACCTTCATTGCAGTGCCAAAAGTTGTTTTTTGTCCCAAGCGATACCCGGTGACTCAACGATTTTCGGACAAAATTAATTTTTGCTACGTGTGAAAATCCTACCATAGTAAGCAACTGGCATTGTATAAAACGTATGTGCGTCGACGACGACGACATATTATTCATTTTCATTTTAATTTTTTCTTCTTCAACAATTCGCTCGTGCATTACTTGAAAACTAACGATGAATCAAGTTCGTTGAATCTTTACATGGCCGTATATATATACGAAGCTGCTGAATTATTATGTAGCTTGACCCAGCTCTCACCCAAGCAATATATTCGCCGCGACCGGATTCTGCATCGAATATAATCAAAGCGCAAACTATTCGCAATATTCAAAGTTTTCCTCGAGCCGCACGAGCTAATAATTACCTCTGCCGGTTGCGGCGCGGCGTATAATATATATCTCGTCGCGTAACGTCGGTTTGTTTATTAGAAACTATTTGCACGTGCTGGCAAGAGTACACCGACTGGCATGACGCGCACGCGAAAAAAAGGTTCTCTTTTGCAAATGTACGCCGAGTTCATCGAGGCACAAAAACGTGAATAATTACGCTTCATTAGTCAAGTCGGTCGACGAAAAAAGAAAAAAAGAAAAAATGAAAAAAAGCATAATACGCACGAGGATTCGCGAAATTACATTTAAAAAGGAAATATTATGAAATTGTAAACTCGAGCGAATTACGACGTATTAGGCATATATAACTTGGAACAAAGACGCGCAAAATACATGTTCTATGATAATAGTGCCGTGAGCGAGCGAAAGAGAGAGAGAGAGAGAGAAGAGCTGCTACTGCTGCTGCTGGGGTGGTGCAAGGGTGGATGCGGCGCTTACAATTGACGCACAATCAGTCTCAGAATGTATTTGTGCAGGCAGACGACGACGAGTAACAGAGAAGGAGTCAGGCCACACTCGTACACACATAGAGCGCAAAACGGCGGCGCGTCGAAAACCACGACTCTCTCGACTTGACTCGACTCGACTCGCAGCAGCAGCAGCAGCTCGTTTAATTAACTCGACGTTTGAATTCAAATGCAAATGCCTTGTATACATACGTATATATATCTAATACGTTACGTCCCGAGCAGAAGTAGTAGCTAGTGGTAGTAGTGCAAAACAAGCGTCACGGAGAGAGCTGCGTTGATGATAATGCCAGCACATCTCTCTACTCTCTTTTTCGCTTTTGGCCGCGCGCGAAATTCACTATTAAATATATTACAAGGTATGATGTGCACTCGACGAGCGGCCCTATCAGCGGCAAAAACAAATTTCCATGACAATACAAGCTGGGCTGCTGCTGCTGCTGCTTGTTGGCAGACAAGAAGAACGCAGAGCAACCCAAGCTTTTTGGAGCGAGATCGCGACCACGAAAAAAAATATGACACGCAGCAGCAGCAGAATATTACTACGCTGTCGCCGCTGTGCCATATATTTTATTACAAGCAGGCTGCGCTTTTCCTATAATTGGCAGAGTTTCGTATATATCCAAAGAGAGAGAGAGAGAGAGAGAGAGAAAAAAAAATCGGAGCCACTACCACTGCTGCATTATGTACATAGTTTGGTCTTCTTATATTACGATCCATTGCGGCTTGCCCCGCGCGCGCGCGCAGCTCCATTGTGTGTGTGTGTTGTACTCCCACGACCGTGTGTTATAATACACGCCACGCCACGACGCGAATAAATATTGTGCTTTCGGGTCAATCCGAGGTATTGATTCTTCGGGCGCGCATGTTTGCCATTATATTCGCCAAGCCACTGGATTCGAGTAAGCCTGTGTACCTTTTTCTCCTCGAGATTCGTCATCGTCGTTGCGCTTATATTTCCCGTACCCTAAAAAAAAAAAAAGAAGAAGAAATTCGCGACTGATCGAAAGCTCGAGCCCGAATCGCAATTTATATGCGCGGACCGCAGTTGAGTAATCAGTGGCATCGGATCGTTATGCACAATCGATGCGGGATAGTTTTTTCTTTTGGCTCGTCAAAACGGTCGTTTTATCCCCGAAGCTTTACGAGCCGCTCGAATAAATTGAAAAAGTCAACGATTACACGAAAATATATATAAGTAAACATAAACAACGGAAAATGAGAAATAAGCAAATCTCCCGCGACGATCTCGCGCAGCCTGCTATATTATTGGAAAATGGTATTCATATGCACGCATATACACGTAGGTATATAATAACTACGTAGCAATTCCGAGCGAGTAAACCGATCGCGTTCACTATTTGCAATCGAGTAGAGAGAGAGAGAATCTTCAGCTGTGCGTTATACTATAGGACTTTCAAGGCTTCTCACTTAGTAACGGGTATATAGCGGCTTTTATAGGCGATCGGAGCTCGAAGTGGAGGAGAGAGGAAGGAGAGAAATGGAGAAGCGATCGCGAAAGAAAAGCGAGAGAGAGAGAGAGAAAAATTGAATCGAATCCTATCAGGATTGTCGTCGTCAGACCATTGAGCTAGTGGTTTGATATCTCTAAAATATATATCTCTTTCACTCTCTCTCTCGAGCAGCAGCAGCAGCGACGGTGGCAGCAGCTATAAGGTTTGCTATCTGCGGCAGCGCGGCGAACAATGAGGCGCTTATATATATATATATCATGCTTGGGCCGAGCGATCGCCAAACAGACCCGGGAGTTTGTTACTCGGATGTGCATACACTGGTAAAAATGCTCAACATTTCATGGGCTAGTTTTTGGCCGAAGATTCGCTCGGATGTATAAGTACCAGAGAACTCGAAACATATCGATCAAAAAGCGTCATGTTTTTTTCACCCAAAAATATATATCCACAGAGATAATTTTCCTAAAGCATACTTTGACTTATACACGTATTTTACCTTGCCACTTGCATATTTACAGATAAAAGGTACTCGCCATCTAGTGGTGGCGTTTTAAAGAGAGAGGCTTAGATCGTGTTTAACATGCTTGAAAGCTGGCCTAAATTTTTTGAAACAACTGCAATACTATAATGAGCGCGCGGCCTCGAACAAGAAATTATTATTTATCAGTATGAAAATGATTGCGATACTTGGGTTAGAAAATTAATTGCTTTTACATGAAGTTCAATACGTAAATTGAAATGAATTTTTTTACTCGTAGAATAAAATTGTCAAAACAAGCCAATTCATGACTCGAACAGTCGATCGTTGGTCATCGGGTTATCATTAACGTAGATCATTTTTATCGAGGTACGAAAAATTCAAAAAGTATATTACCAAAAAAAAACAAAAGAATTATCGCGATCTAAATAAAAATTAAAAAATCAATGCAAATCCGTGCGCCGAATCAGCAGCAGCAGCAGCAGCGGCTGCTACTACTACCGCCAGAGGACATTAGTGCGATTAAGACGTGCTTAAAAGCTATGAACCGTGGATAATATAGACGTCATTGCTCGGTATGTATAATATAGGGGTCGTCGTCGAGCGGGCGCGTAAAAATACATATAATACGGCAGTCGAGGTCTCCGGGCGCAAAGCCAGATAGCGATTATGGATCGAGCAGACCAACCAACCAACCAACCAACCAACCAACAACAAAAAAAAAAGAGAGAAAGAAGATAAAGGGTATGAGCGAGCGAAAGCGAATAGCCGCCTCTCGGCTTACCTAGGACAATACACACAATCTCCGTCTCTCTCTCTCTCTCTTATTCTCTCTAAGCTGTCAAAGGGACGGCTGCTGCAAGTGTGTATGTATGTACGTACGTACGTGTAGTATACGTGGGAGAGAATCTGACTGACTGACTGACGCGTATTATATATATATAACGGAAGCGAAATCTGCTGCTGCTGCTGTTCGCGAGCGAGACTAATGCACCACCACCGTCAACGTCGTCGTCGTCACCGAGTTTTCTTCCACCGAAATCACATTTCCCGCACTAAGTAGTTTAAAGAGCTGCTGCTGCCTCGCCACACACGATTCTCTCTCCCTTTCCTCTCTCTCTCTCTCTATTTCTTACTCAAGGGTAGGATACACGTACGTACGTATAGAGTAGTCGCTCGAAAACGCGTAATGCGATAAGCCGGCCCCACGATTGATGTGCATCTATATCATAAAGTGATTGATGAACGAAATTTCCGCGTTCGCTTCTCCACCTCCTCCTCCTCCTCTCAAACATATATATATATATATTATAGTATATACGTAGCAGGTCGAGCAGCAGTACCATTTATGATTGACTATCGATTATCTCTTAAAATTCGAGCCGCATATACACGTATACAGCAGCAGCAGCGCACAAAAAGAGCACGTACACACATACGTACATAGAAAAAAAAAAAAAAAACATCGCAACAGCATGAATGGAGCGACGACGACGACGACGACGACGCATCGATATCAGCTCCTACGTATCTGCTCGTTAAAAAGTGCAGCATCCACCGCACCGCAGCCGAGAGATAGATAGATAGATAGAACAAAAGATCAGGAATATCGAGTTTCGTATAATACGCGTGATATGCAAAGCTGCCGCCGCCGCTGCGTTTTGTGGTGACATGGAGCACTACTACTGCTACTGCTGCGACGAGATACTACTACGACGAGGGAGGGTCGCGAGCGAGCTTGGCCAGATCCACTCGAGTCTCGCGAATAATAGCTCGGCGCTCCGTACACTCCAAGCGCGGCCCTGCCTGCTGCTGCTAATGTCTCTATTATATTATTATATTATACATCACGAGGCCGAGCGAGCGCGCGTTAGCTGTCATTCGATACGAGAGCTCTCGTTGGGCTATGGTACCAGCTCCGCTCTGTACATGATAAAAAACCCAAAAAAAAAAAATCTTGCACAACACTCGATATTTTTTTGCCTTCTTTTTTTTTGTACGTAGCTGCGAAAAAATTTATAGCGTTATAAAGCGGAAAAAAGCTGGCTATCGGCTGGCGCACCCGCGCAGCGATGCAATAATAATCATAGTCATGATAATCATGATAATAATGATAAAAATACGTAAAGGGATGTGTGTGTGTGACGCGTGCTTCGGTAAATCGTACATAACAGCCTAGGCATGCGCGGCGACGCTTAGGATTCGAAGGCGCGGGCGCGGGGAAAGAGAGAGAGGCGAAAGCTAGCGAGCTTCCGAATCCATTTGACACGCGCCATTGACCACGAATGCCAGTCTGATAGAGGATATATAATATATAGAGAGAGAGAGCACAAACTCCCCCCAGAGTTCTTTCTCTCTCTCTCTCTGTCTCGTTCGGAAAAATCGAGACTCTCATATCTTGATGCGCGCAAGCGAAAAAAGATGTTTGATGCCCCCCCGCTTTCTTTCTTCCTTTCTTTTCTTTCCTTTATTTTTTAACTTTTATCAGACTTTCGAGCGGCTCGTCCGTGTGTGTGAGCGCGCGTATAAGATATGCGAGATGTTTGGGCACTTGTATATATGCAGAGTGCGGAAATTCCTCGAGATAAGTTATAAATATATAAGTTGTATGTAATGTATTGTGTACTCACGGTGAACCGTTGACACCAGACGCTGAGGTACTTGATGTCGCGGACTCTCATGTTGTACGGCAGCTTCAGCAGTATGTCGGCGTTCTTGTAGTAGCCCAACGGGGATGGATTTCTGCAACGATCGAGATAAATATCGATGATTATAAATTATCGTACAATTTTTTTTAGCTAGTTCTCAATTTTCTATCGGCCGCCAACGTTTTTTTAATTGTCTTTTAATAGCTCGGTCAAACGACGCGCGCAGTCGGAGTCGATTCGTTCGGTAACGATTACGAAGCCTAGAGTCGGGTTTATTAGGGGCGTTGCCTATTCTTAGAGCCATGTGCTGCACGCGGACGGCGCTGGACGTTCACTTTCTAATCGATGATTTACATATAGCTCAATCTACTCGCGTGTCTCTTATAGCTCGGACGTTTTTTTCTCTTTCTATAAAGTTGTCGGTGCATGTGTAGATCAGTATAAAGGTTACGACGCCGCCGCGTGGACGCACGGCCGAGACAAATCATAGAAAGAATTCATCGACGGAAAAAAAATGATTGCCCGGGAACGAATTAAATTTTGTGTGTGGCTTGTGGTTTCTTACGTGCTGTATTTTGTGCTTTATTTTTTTCCGTTCGAGTATTTTTACCAAATTTTCGTCGAGCCCTTCGAAGAAGACCCTGGGCAGCAGGTCGACATGGACCAGGAAGATAGGCAACGGATGACTCCTCTGCACCTCATTTGCCTCAAATCTCCCAACGATCTTGGCTTGCTGCACACGTACTTCAGGATCAACGACGAGGCCAACGACGAGACGACGCGTATCGACGCCCGGGACGCTTCGGGCAACACAGCGTTGCACTACGTATTGAGGTACCGGCGTGAATGCGGCATCGTCGAGGAGCAGATGGAACTGCTGCTGAGACGAGGCGCCGATCCGAATTTGGCCAACGACGACGGACAGACGCCTCTGCACGTCATCAGCGAGAGAGCCCAGTTCAGCGCTGATCTGGCGAACAAGTTGTTGGCGATCTGCGGCGAGCTGGGGCGGACGCTGCGCATCGACGCCCGGGACAAGGGGGGCAACACGCCGCTGCATCTGGCTCCGAGTCCGGCTATGGCCAGCTTTCTGCTGAGCAACGGCGCCGATCCGAACGCGGTCAATCGCAACGGCTCGACGCCTCTGCACGTTTTGTTCGGCAGCCATAGATACGAGGCGCTGGACTTCTTGCTGATCTGCGACCAGAGAAACGCGCGGCCGCCGATGAATGCCCGCGACGGTCGGGGCGACACGCCGCTGCACTTGGCTCTGCGATCCAGGCTCTCATGCCTCAACGGCCATGTGATCGGGCGACTGCTGAGACGCGGCGCGGATCCGAATCTGGCCGGCGCCAAGGGCTTCACCGCTCTGCACATCCTTTGCCGGAGACGGCGACGTTACCGGATCGAATTGCTGGAGGAGTTTTTCCGGGTCAGCCACGATATTGGGCAGCGGGTGCGGATGGACGCGCGGGACGAGCTCGGTCGGACGGCGCTGCAGTGGGCCGTGGCGACGTTCGAGCCCAACGTCGTGGATCTGCTCTTGGATCGCGGCGCCCGGCTCGACGCGTTCGTTTTTCCCGACGCGACTTACCTCGCCGACAGACGCGACGAGTACGATGATCACGCCGGGGACAGTTACAATTTGGAGCTAGCCGCCGGTGCTCTGGCGATCGTCGAGCGTCTCGAGGCAGCGGGATACACGATCGATCGCGCCGACGCCACGAAGATCATGAAATTGTTCGAGGCGTACGGACTCTACGACGACACGATGGATCGTCGCGGATTTTCGAGCGACAGAGGCTACTGCCTGGCGCAAACGAAATCGACAATGATAACGTCGACTCTGTCGCTCCACGATCTGTTCGTGCTGCGAGCCGAGGAGACGGCGAAACTGCTCGCGTACAGGGATTACCTGAGGATCGCGCGCGAGCACATGGACTTGATCAGCGGCGTGCGTGGCCACTTTCATCTGTGCGAGACGGTGGCGAGAGGATTTTTCCGATCCTGGGCCCTGGAGCCTTTCTTGGAGCTGACGCACGACCTACTGCCGGTTCTCTGCTGCGAAAAGATCATCGAGCAGTTGAATAACGAAGATTTGTATCGCATTTGCTTGGCGAACGAAGGTCAGAGTTCTTCGTGATCTTTTAATCATATGTTCAGTGAACATCGTTCCTATATATTTTATGCAATAAATACATTTCAAAAAAATGAGTTTAAAATGATGTATTCATTACCATAGCCATAATAAATATTACGCATCGAAATAGTTCAATCCTTGCGTGCCCCCCCAATGCATGCGAAAAACGTTACACATTATATACATTTATAGGAGCCGAGCCACGCGATGCGAGAGACCGGAATATGTATGATTACAATATTAGTATATACACACATTCAACTGGGATGGGGTGCAGGCGCAAAAGCAGATTGCGCGCTTACGGGAGCGATCGAGCGACAGGAAGCCATTCGCGAAATCCAAGTCAAAGAGCCACTTCCTTTCGTCGCGCTGTGTTGCTGAGTGCTCGTCTGTGTCTCTCTGTGTGTGTGTGCGTGGGTGGGTGTACCAGTATATATATGGAGAATAGGCAGCAGTAGAGCCTCGTTGCGCTTTTTGCTCTCGCAAATTTATGCACCGCTTCTCTCTCTCTCTCTCTCTTCTTCTCTCGATACGGTTATAAATAATGCGGCCAAAGTGTATGTGTGCGTGTGTGTGTGTGCCTCGCCAAGCGTAGCGCGCGGAGCAGAAGCGTGCGCGCCGGCCCGTAAAACCCGAAGCGTTGCACGCACGCACGCGGCCGCCAGATATATATACTATACTTTATACGGCGCGCGCGCGGGGGTTGTTGGCGAAAGTTTAAAGCGAAACATTCAAAGGGCGGTTTCGACACATTACTATTATTATACGCGTAGTAGTAGTAGTAGTAGAAGTAGTAGTAGTATCGAGAGTGCGCGGGGGGTTGCTGCTGCCGCTTCTTCTTCGACATTACAGCAACGTTGCGTGGTATTAAAAAAAAAAAAAAAGAAAAGAGGGGCAGAGATTTTATCTCGCTCGTTTTCTATTTTATTTTTCGGCATTTCTATTTTATCGCCTGCGTATAATATATATAGTACCTGCTGTGGTGCTCCGGATAGGAGATGGGCGTGCCGTCGGGCATGGGCATGGACGAGTTGCCGACCCAGAACACGGCGTTGGGCGCCGTGCCGTCGTAGCTGAAGTTCTTCACGAAGAGCGTGTACTCGTCGACGACGTAGACGTCGCCGCTCAGAGCGTGGGCGAAAGACGTGAAGTTGCCCACCCGCGTGCCGTAGTAGTTGGAGTCGCGGCGTCGCTCGCTCCCAGCCGAGCCTGCAACAATAATAATAGAAAAGACAACGATTAAACGATGACGAATAGAAAAATTTTTATGCAAGTTGGTCGATTTTCGAATGTCATAAAAAAAAAAAAGGATACGCGATCGACGCCGATGCTCTGTATCTATCTACCTGTACACAAAGAGAGAGAGAGAGGCGAGCAATCGCGTCGGAGAAGAAGAGCAATAAGAGCCGCAAGTTTAAGCGCCGAGAGAGAGAGAGCTCAGCGCGATCAGCAGCTCTTCCGTCTGTCTGTCTGTCTGTCTGTCCATCAGACGTTGAAAAAGCAGAAGCAGCGGCAGAGGCGAAGGGTGGAAGAAAAAAAAAATAAAAGAAAAGAGAGAGAGAGAGAGGAAAAAAATCTGTTATTGCCGCTTCTCGGGCTGCTGCTGGTTTCTCTCTCTCTCTCTCTCTCGATCGACGTTTCAATTTCAGATTGAAGCTCGCTCTCTCTCAGCTGAGCTGATCTTTATTGCGACTGTGTTTTCCTTCATCGTCTTATATCCACCCACACGCGCGCAACCCCACCATCACTCTGCAGACTCTATGATAGACGGAAAGAGAGAAAGAGGTGCATATATTTCGAGGCCGATTTTTCGACTTATCCTGCATCGATGAGATTAAAACGATTTAGCAAAATGATTTTTAACACGCATACGAATTGTGTAATCGATCGTTTGTATATAAACAAAAAAGAAAAGAAGGAAAAAAACAAACTCGTACTCTTTTTTAGAATGCTGAATGCTGCCAACTCAGTTGGTCCTCATTTTTCTCAATGCAATAATGAACCAATCATCTTGAAACTACGTAAAGACGTTCGGGAGATCGACATAATAATTACGAATTCATTAGTTTGTTTGGATTTTAATTTTCCCATCTTACGTACCTATACTTTACAAGGATAAAAAAGAAAAGCTAACGTGTCGTTATATCCATCTATCTACATCTGTTCGGTATTTCGCAATCGAGGTTGTCACTAGTATGTAATGGGCCATGCTATATAAGAGTTGAAAATTCAAAACATTAATATCAAATCGACTATGTACTCTAAAAGAGTACATCCGAACAATTAAAATGCGCGGGCCGATTAAAGTCAGCGCGCGTCTTTTGTTCTCGAACCCCGCATGCCTCTCGATGCTCGTCATAAAAAAATCCGTCCGACAGCAATTATCAATCGAGCTTTCACGTTCTATATATTATATATATATGCACATCTGCGCCCGTCGAGATATATAAATTTATCGTTTGCTCACTCTCTCTCTCTCACTCTGCCCATTCGACGGCTATGTGATTTCGTAAATATTTGACACGCGCACAGAGAGATAGTTGACCGTTTCGCGACGATCAGTCCACGAGCTCTCTGTATATATAGCTTCGATAAAAAGCTCGAGATAAAGGGCAGCGCCGACTGCTCGCAGCTGCGGTAAAACAAAGTGCGCGCATCGAACGCAAACCAGCCGTGACACGCACGCCAATCGTCGCTTGGGCGCGCGCGAGCTTTTGTCGCTGATGCCTCCTGCCTATATGGGACACAGCAGTAGTAGTAGTAGTAGTAATAGTGGTAGGTGCACAGGGGCGCTCTGTCGTCGTCGTCGTCGTCGTCGGAGAGCTATTTGTTGCCAGGCCGCTAATGGATCTCTAATCACTGCCGTGCCGTGTCAGGGGGTATATATATAGGGGACAACACCTCTCTTTGTCTCTCGCTGCGAGCCACCACCGCCTCGCGTATTACCCAACGACGACGAAGCCAGCGATGATGATTATTAAGGTCGGCGGCTAATGCTAAAAGCCACGTAGTCCCGTACACTTTACAGTCTCTACTACTCCATGCACTGTGTATTTAGTACGCTAGTAGTCTCTCTCTCTCTCTCTCTCTCGCGAGCGCAATTGCAGATCGATTTTCGAGTCGCAGCAGAAACTTTGTTTGGTAGGCAGGCAAGCTTCTGACGACGACGACGACGTCCTTTTCCGCCGCTTTGGCCGATGAGTTTGTCCGAAGATCTGACGCGGATGTAATATTTGTGGTGGGCGCTGCGGGCTAAGGAGGAGGATGAGGAGGACTAGGGATTTAATATTTGTGCTCGAGCCGGTTCCGCAGACGAGAGATAGACTGCGCGCGGATGTCGTCTGCGAGTCTGTGTGTGTGTGTGTGTGTGTGCCCAGCCCCGACAGGTCTTGGATATTAAGCCCCCCCGCGCTCTATTGAGGGATTCGACGGACGTATATACTTACTTCGTACTGAATATCTCGGACAGAGAGTTTCAAAGTACGCGCGCCGTACGAAGTATCTCTACGCGAGGCAGCGCGCTAATTGGCATAATCTCATCTGCATCGATATAAATTATAATTACAACTCATACGATTATTTAAGACATGAAGCATGCTCGCCACCTGGTACCAAATGTCTAATTCGGGTCATTTGCAACTGATTTTTTTCTAAACAAGCCAATTAATAGTAGTGAGCTTCAAAACATATCAAATGGTCATTTTTCGGTCATCGGGCCATCATTGGCCTCGAGCGTTTCAACCATATAGTAATGCGCAATACGCACGTTATAAGGCCACGCGTCGTCGATGGAGATAAATCGTCTAAATCTCGCTGCGATTCTCGTTTCAGGAAGAAAAAAAACCTCGAGGCTCTCGAAGAACTCCTCTCCCATACATATATGCGATGCGCTCGTGTCTGCGGATAAACAAAGGGTGGCTCTGCCCCGGCCGGCACTGCGTATGTACGCGGGACGATGCGTTGTCGAGCGCGCGAAATGAAGGAAACGACGTCGACGACGACTAGTCGATCGCAATATGTTAAACGCCTCGACATGTCCGACGACGAGGCGGCAGCAGCAGCAGCAACAGCCTCGATATAGATAGATGTATCCCCAATGGACGTATATAGCCACCGCCGCAGCAGCACTGCGTGCGTGTTTACTCCGCTCAAATGTTTGCCGTACACAAAACTGATGTACGCGGGGGCAGTGATCGGGGCTCGATTGCTTGTATTAACTGCCCCCCCCCCATCCAGCGCGCGCACCCGATGAAAACTGATCGAGATTAAAGTCTATATGCGAGCTGGAGTCGAAGGCTTTTAAAAAAAAAAAGGGCCCGGTGGATTGGATCGTACGATACAGCCCGCTCGTCGATCGACTCGAGCTCTCGAGGGCGGATGGTGGTGATTTTTTTTTCTCCAGCGTTAATCACTCGCTCAACTTTTCCCAACGCAATAATTCCGAAGACGCGCACGAGACGAGACAATGCGTGAGTTATATAAATATGAGATTCATTAAGCAGATATATAACTTGGCTTTTAAGAGGACGACGAAGTCTCTCTCTCTCTCTCTCTCTCTCTCTGTCTCTCGTCTCGGGACGAAAGGGTTGCAAATTAGTCTACGCGCGCGCGCGCATCCATCATCGGGAGCGAAAACACAACCGTAAGTCACTATAATTATAATACTTGGAAGTCAATCTAGCGTAGTGCGCTGAAAAGGGATTGAAACAAGTTTTGTGCTGTGCGTTGTCGTCGTCGTCGTCGTCGTCGTCGTGCGCAGGCATATTAGCGAATGGGCTTATCTCTCTCTCTCTCTCTGTCTCGTCGAAATAGTATAGAAGGATTAGTGCCACTGTCAAGTTTTGCCCCGAATCTGTATACTTGAGTAACAAATCCTCACTCTATACGTGTGTGCGTGTGTGTACGCAGAACGAAATAAAGCTCAGCATCATCCTATGGCTAAATGAATTGTGTCAAAGAACTCGATCCCCTCCCCAAAAGCGACGTATAATTATAAAATTGATTAAATTTCTATGGCCTGCCTTTTCGACTTTTTGTATGCTATATGTGTGTGTGTGTCACATGCGCAATACTGTGGTGCAGAGCTTTCGCAGTTATATATACGCACACGCGAGAGTCGACAGCGAGACTCGTAATAGAGAGAGAGAGAGAGAGAGAGAGAGAGAGAGAGAGAGAGAGAGAGAGAGAGAGAGGAGAGAGGAAGGAAGGGACGCAAAGCCGATTTGAGTATCGCTAACGAGACTAAAACTATGTAGAGAGGCACGCGCGTAACCATGAGCGACCGGGATCGCGCGTCATCATCAAGGCCTATCTTATACTGCTGCTGCTCTTTGGCCAAAGCGATGAAAATTTCCGAGATAGCAACCAACAAAAAAAAAAAAGGGCAAGCAGAGGTAGGTAAGGAAAAATTACTCCCCGTCGTATACGGTGTATTATGTGCCTTTGCTCTATATACCTTTGCCTCTATCTCTCTGGCTGCTGCGGCCTAGAGAATATATATTGTGTGTGTGTGTATACGCGACAAAGACTCTCGGAGAATGTGCACAACGACGACGACGGCGGCGTCCTGTGTCACAGCGCGCGGAAGCCTGTCAACAGTTTGAGATGAGCAAACAAGCCTCTCACTCTCTCTCTCTCTCTCTCTGGCAAAAGAGATATACACAAGGAGACTCTACTCTATCTCTCTGTATTATTACCTTGGCCATCTCTCGACTATTACATCCTCGCGGGGCCCCTCACCGAAATCCCACCGAAACTTTCTTCTTCTCTCGAGGAAAAACCGATTTTTCTCTCTTGGGCTGCTTATATCAGTACACGAATCAAAGCCAAGCAAAAGTCTTAGGCGCTTTGCGAGCTGAAAAAAGAAGGTAGGTAGCTATATGTAATATAATAGAATTAAAGCTTCGGCGATGCGCTGCCGCGTGCCCAATTCTGATTGTGTGCGCGCGCGGAATACATATATATATATATACTCGATCCCGAAGCGATCCTCTCGGTAAAGTGGAAACGATTCATACGCTTTTTCTTATATATACACGTATACATAGATCGGACTATCCTGTCGACAGGTTATTTTGATTTTAATCTAGATATGGCCCCGCGTGTATATGGCGAGCTCTTCGCATCAGCAGCAGTGGCATCCCTTGAGCTTCGCAATCTATCGATTTTCTCGGCATGCGGCGACTATTATGGCCAATGTTTCTCCCTCGATACGCGTCTCTCGTTTACATATATATAGATAAAAAAAAAAAGAAGGAGAAAAGACGAAAAAAATGACTGCCTCTGTAATTATCACTCGAAGGACTTTTCAAGTTGTCCTCGCGGTACTGCCGTACGGCTCAAAAGTTACTAGCGAACGCGCGCGCGCGCGCGATTGATCATATTTGACACATTTCGCTCGGTAGCTCGGAGGGCCAATCACGTTAATCGAAGCGAAAGTGCTCGCTCCGAACTAATGGGCGAATGCGTTAATTTTTATAGATTAACGGCCGTGGCAAATTTCTACACCCAGCCACCCCCTCGAGGCTGCCAAAGTCCGAAGAGACGCACGCACTTGTATATATATATATATATATATATATATATATAGGCAGGCAGTAGTAGAGAGAGAAGCAGGCAGAGAACAGTGGAAGGCGCGTGCGTTAAGAGATTAAAGAGCCGTGTGCGCTTCATTTTAGAGCCATTATACTCTCTCTCTCTCTCTCTCTCTCGGGCTAAAAAAGCGTGTATACGACTGGGGACACGTACATATATATAACATCGAGACAACGGCCGACTTTTCGAGCTAGACGCTATTATTTCTCTCTGCTGCTGCTGTTGCTGTTTCGTATACAGTATGGTACGTGAGGGAGAGAGAGAGAGAATCGCCCCGATGTAGACAATGACGCTGATGGGGACAAAAAGCACGAGGCAGGCGAACGTCGCGCGCGAAAGATGGATAACGACAGCAGCAGCGGTGGCTCGACTCTGCGACTCTGTGTGTGTCTGTGTGTGTGTGCGTGCCCGAACTGCGATGCTGTTGCACAGCGGCATATAACGTGTAATGCACGCACTATGTGCAGCGGCGCATACGCAGTTATACGTATTTATACGCGCGAGTTTAGTGCTGCATACTGCTGGGAGAGACATTTTTTTTTTTGTTTTGTTTCTCTCTCCTGAAGCCGAGTTTTTAGAGATGACATTGAACCCGTGCGCGTACTATACGGGTAAGCTCGAGCGAGTACAGCGTAACGCTACAAACGCTGGCAGTGGCTGGAGCGCCGAAAAAGCAAATTCGAAATTCACGATGTGAAAAAATTTTTTTTTTTTGAAGAAAAAAAGAGAGGAAAGCTTTCGAAGCTTTTGTCTCTGGAATTTAGGGCTCGTTTTTAATTGGTAATGAAGCAGAAAAAAAAAGGAAAATAACACAATAGCCATACGCAGGAACATTTGTAATGCACGGACGATAACTGCTGCGTACGTAATGCGGTTTAAGGAAAAAGGTGCAGTCCCATGTCAAGCGTGATCTCGACCACAGATTCATATATACATAGCCAAGCGCTATACACTAGCAGATTTGCAAAGGCAAAAAAGCTCAATGCGATACGCGTTACATATATTATACAACAGGCGGCGCGGGACTCGGAGCGCGCGTGGCGAAGCATGAAAGCAAAAAAGCCGAGCTGCTACACACACGAGTGATGAGTATATATATACGCGTATACTGTGCTACTTGTGAGTGTGTGTGTGTGTGCATACATATATATCGGCCGTTAGGGCGCCGCGCGTGAATATAACGCTGAGCTTGCGGAAAGGGTGTTCGGCGATGCGTGTGCTGACTGCTTATAGGCGAGCAAATGCATTAGAGAGAGAGAGAGAGAGAGAGAGAGAGAGAGAAGGAGAGAGAAAGAGCTCCGGCTGGCTGACAATATACGTATATACGTACAGCAGCGCACGACGGGGCTTTTCAAGCGATTTTCAACTTTTCATGGCTGCTGCTGCTGCTGCCTGCGGAGACCACGAATGGATGTGTACACGTAAGCGCGCATTTTATATGGAAACGTACTCGAGGCTTTCGGCGACGGCAGCGACGGACGTGCGACGACCGATTTCTTCTTCTTTTGCTAAGTGCCCGAAAGTGAGAGAAAGAAGGGGCGAATTTTCTTATCGTGATTCGAGAATGAAATTGTTTGGTCTGCCGAGTGCTTTCACTCTCGTGAAAATTCATTCGCGGCAAATTCCTCGCACCCGAATGCAAGAGCTTTTTTCGCGGCTGGTTTCGATCGGACTTTTTCATGAAAATTCGTTAACTACGATACAATGTAAAAAAGCCTTCAGTGCACGTGGTTCGTGCATAAAAAATAAAATGTTCATTTGTGTTATGTCGTGAAGCACTCTAGTGTGAATGTGGCGTCGTGAGTGCCGTAAAATTTCTGGTATCTTAGTCGGAGAGCACGGGGAATCCCATTTTCGATTCGCGCGAATTCGTAATGGATAATTTCTGATCGTAGAAATTAATCACAGGCACAAAAATATTATACGCTATTGTACACCGGTTAATACTTTATGACATGGCTTTGGGCGAGACTCGATGATACGACGATAGCGGTATGGAAATTCCATGTTTTCACGGCCAAACTTTTATCGCAAATAAATTAGCCTTGGCGTAAGCCGGTCTATTTGCCTACATTCCCCCCCATTAAGTGGCCTGACCAGTAACAATATTTAAGAGGCATATTGTGCATGTAAAAAAGAGTAGAAGACAAAAGAAAATATTTCAAAAAAAAAAGGGGGGGGGGGAAAGGAGTTGACTTTGAGATCGTGAACATTGAGAGAAGTAAGCATGAACACAAGTGTACATACGATTTTTGAAATTCACATAATACCAATCGCTAAACTAATTTAAATTTGCTCAGCTGTCAATTTCAATTCGAATCTCCTCTAGACCAAAATAAATATTCTTTCAAGAAAAAACCACAACAACTTACTTAAATTATACGTTAACAGACGCGTAAAAATAAATTATTCCGCGTACGAGGCCTTGCAGTATAAAAACGAATGTTATCGCCGTGCGCGATCAGTGCGAATTAGTTTGTCGGGCTCTCTCTCTCTCTCTCTCTCTCTCTCTCTGTGCGGGTAGAAATTTGTCTTCCGCGACCAAACAAAGAAATCGCGTGGCGCGATACTACCTTACGTATACCTATACGAGCCTCGATGTATACACTACACACGGCAGCGGGAGCATTTCAATCGACAATGTGTCTTTCAATACGTGCAGGCGGCTACGGCGGCGCCAGCAGTACATTTGTACGTAAGCTTCGATTTATATACACACAGGCGTTTTTTCTCTCTCTCTCGAGTTCTACTCGATGTGCCTCGTGTATGTATATCGCGGAAGGCCAAGAGCAAAAGCAGAGAATGGGGCGGTAGAGAGAGAGATAGAGAGAGAGAGAGAGAGAGAGAAAAAAAAAAGAAAAGAAGCGAGCTTGCGAGAGTGAGAGCGAGCCGCCTTTGGAATGCGATCGTCGCGAGGGAATATACTCGGCTAAGTATATGTACACACACACACATACTAACATAGAGGAGGTTCGCTTGCACTTGCAGACACGTGCGTGTGTATATCTGTGTGAGTGCGAAAGACGCTCAATCGAAAAGCGAGAAGGTATATATATATACAATTGAGCTCCGATACACGCGGGGGTAGTTCTCTCTCTCTCTCTCTCTCTCTCTCTTGAGAGCCGCCGCGTGCCCCATCCACAACAGCAGCCGAGGGTGTGAATAAGAAAGACGAATCGTGTGGGCACTCGAGCAAAGGGTATATATATACGAGTGAGAGCGAGAGCTGTGCTTGTGCCCCCACGCGCACACGCACAGCTGTAGATATGTCACCCAACGCGTGCACTCGAACTAATGGAATTTCTATTATACTTATGGCTGATTCGCTCTTTCGCTCTCTCTCTCTCTCTCTTCGCAGAATCTGCAGTGGCCTAAAGATTTTAAAATTTTTCGAAAGTGAAATTTCGATTCAGAGACCGAGTCTTTCGGGCTTGCCATGATTAGTCGGCGCTCTCGAGGCGACCAATACAATAGTCCGCTCGTCCGCTTCTAGTTATATGTATAACAGCGCTCGGATCGTCTGCTCGATTTTATTTTGAATGTTTCCGAAGACCGACCGTCAGGTGGCGCATCTCCAGGAGAACGTCGCTCTCGCGAGTGGCGATCCACTTTTGCGAGTTCAAGTAGGAGTGACTTGCCCGCAGTCTACTCGTTAACTGTGTCCGATACACTATTGACTTCCTAACTGACTCTCACAGGTTCACTGGTGGACAGTGAACAGTAAATACAGTACACACGTACCGCATTACACCATAATTAAAGAGCGCAAGTAATGAAGAAAATAAGACTCCGCTTCGATCGAGATTTCGCGTGAGCTCGGTACCGGCAAAGATCACTCGATGAATATCGATACCCAAGACAAGTGCGTAATAATGAAATTTATTACGATTTTAAATAAGCTCGTAATAATCGTAATCCGTTTCATTTGGTCGCGACCGACGATCGCAAAAAGCAGCAGCTCTCTTCGAGAGCCGCGCAAAATGTGCAATCGCATCGACAAAAATGTTCCCAAAAACACGTTTCCTCGACCCCCGCGAATTCGACATAAAATTGGCCGTATTATATACGAAGTATACCGTGCCGATGGCACACCACCTCGAGCACACTCCCCGATAAATGTGTACGCGCGCACGCACGATACGTGCGACAATCGACGGTACGGCGAGAGCACGCGATACTCGATGTCCCCTTAAATCTGGCGGTATACTCGAGCGTCCGCCGCACGCGTATTACAATATCGATTATAATTTGACACTTCTCTTGTGTATCGAGTACCGCGGCTCGAGTATCGTGTACAGGATAGCAAAGGTAAAAAAAAAAGATCGAGCCCACTGTGAATTCGAGAGAATCGGGTAATATATCGTGGAGGCGTCGAAGCTTGCGGGGACTAATTGTTTTTCGCGCACTTCGTTTGTCATTAGAAACTCAGCCTCGTGAGTATAAACGCACACCCAGTCGCATACGCGATAAGCGATATAATACACATAAGCCCGGCTTTTGCATACATATTTACATTAGGCCGGGTAATGCGTCTCTTCGGCTCCTCTTCTCTCTCTCTCTCTCTCTCTCTCTTTGGACACGTTCGGCTGCTACCACCGCGCTTACCCCTTTTAAATCTACAAATGGACCAGCCGCGCACAGGCACACATACATATTGTATATATTATGCGGCCGCGTACAATGAGTGTATCGTAATCCCACGGGTGGCGTCGAGTTGCGACCATCCTTCATCACCATCATCGTCGTCGTCGTGTTGATCCGTACGAGATATTACATCGATTGTACAAAGTGGCGATGTAGCAATTCGTATCATATATATATAGCTGCCTGCTGCTATCTCGTCGCTCGCTCGAATGCGCGACGGAGAGAGAGAGAGAGAGAAAGAGAGAGCCAAAAGCAAACATACATACACATATATACCGAGTAAAGTGAACGATCCGCGCGTGCGGCCGCATCCCTCGAGCTCGGTAATATTTATAAGGAACGAGCTTGGCGGGCGGGGGATGATGCAGCAGCTTTAAACGCAGCATATATTTTAACGCACGCGTATCCATCGTACGACATGTAGTGTATCTCGCGCGCATCACGCTCGAGCTGCGCGGTAAAGGGAGGAAAATTGATCGCATGGGAGCTATATATAGCAGTGGTAGTAGGCATGTATTTGCGCGCGAGCCGATCATAATGACCTGGAACACGTAGAGATAGCTAGCCTATGTATATAATAATAATAATAATAAGGCGGCAAATGCGTGTCGCACACATGTATCTTCGTTAACGCGACGATACGTGTACGCATCTGGCCTAGCAGCTGATGCTGCTGCTGCGATACACATCTTATTACATTCGATCATTCGCATCGGCAGCTCGAACAAATGTCTATAAATAATCGAGTTTTTTTTAATTTGTATCCATTAAAACGCGCAGAAAAAAAATAATTCGAGTACGCGGTATCGTAATAGAATAGTACAGTAGTTTATCAATAGAACGCTAGAGGGCGAGAAAGGGGCAAAAGTATCCGTCGCGCGGAAGAATTAGGAGCGATGGATCATTTAAACGAACTTTGTTTTTTCGTTCGTTATATTTTTTCTGACGATCCGATCGAATCCCCGCAGTATTGCAAGGGATCGTTCAAAAGAACTCAGAATCTCCCGAAAGGTATACGTATATAATTATATACGCTTTATGTCGTGCACGCCGTTACGCGATGTCGCGAAGACGACTGCCCGAAGTTAATGAGAGCTTACCTATATATACACGTGTATCTGTACGTGCATTAATTGTTCTTTTCTCGGCATCTCGAATCAGATTCGCCATCCAGTTATATAATACAGATCTCAGTTGCGCGCGAGACCGGCGGATCGAAAAACCGATTGTTATCGTCGATGATGGCCATCGTCGACGCGCGACAATATAACGTATTGCTGCTGCCTCGGGGACACGTACCGCATATATATATATATATATATATAGGCACACACGCGCAGGGGGGGTGCCACGCAGAGATTATACGGCGAAGAGAGAAAGTGAGCCGTTTGCACGGTAATTGGCAGATACATCGTGCGCAGTAACAGCAGCGGGAGTACACTCACGGTGCCGCCTTTTGATTCGAGATACAGACAGACAGACAGACAGAGACTCTCTATATATACGGCATTATTTATAATATATAAAGCTGCGCGAGGGTGGGGGAGCCATATAGGACCAAATCGCTCGTTATAATCAATTTACACGCGTACGATTTCCTTCCTTGTAATATTCTTCACTCCTCCCCCCCATATAATATTATTATTATTAAAGGCGAGCGATGCACGCACGAACGTGACGTACTGACACACGTATCATTATCGAGTTATCCTAGTTGCATCGAGGAGAGCTCACGTCGTATGTATAATACGTATAATAATGGGATTAAAAGTGAAAAAAAGCCAAGTATAGCGACTCGACCCGAGGCCACTGACTGTCTGTCTGTCCACGCACGGGCGAAGACAAGAAAAAGAGGAGCTGTATACAGATAGGCATAGCTTTCGAGAGGCTGCAGTCGAGATTTCCCAAAGAAAGGAAATCCGATTTGATGTGCGCGCAGGGGGGGCGGTGGTGGAATCGGGGGGCTATAGAAACGTTTATGTTTACCTTCGAGCCGAGTCGAGGATAATGCGCGCGCGCCTATACACTGCGTTCCATTAACGAAATTGTTTTCCCGCGCCCGATCCTTTTCTTTCTCTCTCTCTCTCTGCTTGGGAATATACATACAAGACAGTGCACACGTATTTTCACGGGCGATGTCCGTTTTTTTCGACCCCTCGCGTTTCTTTTACATCGCGTTAACTCTGATGTAAGGGAGAAGCTCGCGCGTGCCGAAAGTATCGTTCTTATGTGACTTTCGATCGCCTCGTGACGACGACAATTATGTATTACGAAAAAACTCCGCTGTATAGTCGCGGTAAATCAGTGTCGGCGGCGATCGGCGTTGATAATATAATTTAATCGGCAACAGCGGCCGACGGTTAAGTTTCCGCACGCACCGTATTTCAATAGGCGGCCTGATTCGTTTTACGGAAACGACGGACTCGGCTCTGGCATCTCTGCGTGCCGTAATATATAGAATAGTGAAATCAGGAGGGGCCGCCGCCGATCTACTGTACTCCATAGGCCACACTGTACTCGATCGGGGAAAATAACTCGACGCCTCGTCGCTTTTCACCCGATGTACATATAGTTGCTGGCCTCTAAAGACTGGTACAGACCACACGCTATGGGGACTATACTGTGCTGCGGCGCGTCGGGGTATACTTTAAGCGACGATTAATGGATGTTCTCGGCAATCTACTCGGCCATAGCCGGGGTCTATAATCAAAGATTCGAGTATTATGGACACCCTTTATCTCCTTTTAGCAGACTCGATGAAAAAAAAAAAAAAATTATTCGAATTCAAATATTTTAAAGCCGCTTTTTCAATTGACGTGTATAAAACGTATACTACTCGTTGGACGAATTCAAAAACCGAGCAATTTTATCCATAAGCGCCAAAATAGGACGAGCACGAAGCCGCACATGGGAAAAGTCGCGACGCGACCTTGCCGGATGCGCGCACCGCAAAAAATCTTGTGACTCGTTGTTATTATTATTACGTAGTTGCGAAACGATACTTTTCTCGTGGTGCTGCTCTTCGTGGGCGCACATTTGTCACGAGCCTTAAATTATTAAAGTAATGAGTGTATAATTTCGCGGGCTCGGTCGTCGTCGCCACCGCCGCCGCCGCCGCCTCGACGACCACCAAAAACAGCATCCATATTCTATATATTGTTAGCCTGAAACCGTGGAACGTATAAAACGTCGACCAAGCGTTTTAGGACAGCTCATTCGCGCGAGTGCCGTACCGTCCAAAGGGTGTGTTGTTTGTGTGCTTCGGTGTAGATTATACTAGAAAAAACAAAAAGCCAAAATGAACATCGTTCGTTTCACCTTCGCTTTTCTGCTGGCCGTTCTGGTGAGCAATTAATTATATCCTGTATGGACGATTTATGTATTTATTTTGATATATTGTGCGAATCGTTTGTTTATTGCTGGGGCACAGGCCGGTGTCGCTCTGGGACACGTTTCGCCCGTATCCGAGAGCTTTTACGCCTGCTTGGCCGAGAGTAACCTGACCAAAGGTAATATTTTTTTTTCGGTTTCGTACTATCATTAATTGATAATTTGTATTATTATTTCGATTTGCATACAGCTCAATTCATCGAGACGCTCAAGTCCAACGATACCGAGGTTGCCCAGTGCATAGCCTCTTGCACGATGGAAAAGGAAAAATTCGTAAGTGCCACATCGAAACACATATTCTGATCTATCTCAACTACCCTTTTATAATATGTTCTTGACAGATGACCGGAGAGCAGATTCATGAAAATGCGATCATCAAAAAAATGGCCGAGGTCTCGCAAGAAATAGGCAGGGAAGCAATCACGTACTTGGTCAAAGTTTGCGCGGAGGAAGGTAACGAAAATTATACCGAAATTATTATACTTCGATAATGCTCTTGTCAAATTCTTGATTATTTTTTTTTTGTGCGAGTTACAGCTCGAGAGCTTAAAGGCAAATGCGGCGTTGCCCACTCGGTCGTCCGGTGCATTCACGACTCTCTGCTCGCCGAAGGATGGATTTGAGAATTATTCATTATATTTTAAAGGTATATAAAAATCATCACACAAGCTTGACAATGAATTGTATATAAAAAAAAAGTGATTACCGATGCAATAAAGTAAGTCGTACTCATATATTTTTCACAAAACTTGTCTCGTTCAATTCGTATTTCCCATTATCATCAGCGTAATAGAAAATTTCGTGCAGCAGCTGTTTCGGCTTGTAGTACTACACGCGAGCAACAAGTTCGCGTGACTTGCATGTTTCCTCTCTCTCTCTATAAGCCAGCTCTCGTCCCTTGGGTCCCTTTAGCGCGGCTATTTCGATTAATAAACACCGACGAACGACTCACCGCATCGGCGCGCGCCGCTGTGACTATATACCACGACGGTATATAGGTGCAATAATTATTTACGCGCTTTGGGACCCGCTCGCTCGTCGTCGTCGTCGTTCCGCGCCGCAGAGTCAAGACGCGCGCAGATTGAAGGCACTTGCGGGGTTCTGCCGATGCCTTGTGTATTATATATCACTCGATATATAGTCGCGCGCGTAAAACGGAGCCTCGTAGACTCGCTTTGATAAGGCAATACGGAGCCAAAGTAGCAGCAGCAGCAGACGGGTGCAGCCAAGCAACCTCGAGATTTCAGTGTACGCGTGTTCGGCTCGCTTTGAAAGCCGAGGGTCGCCGGCGCGGATTCGAAATGATCCGCACTGGCGCGTGACGGCGAACGACGGCAAATAAATTATCAGGATATAATGTCCCTCGAAATCCTAGAGAGAGAGAGAGATCGAAGCGTGCCTGTACGTGAACGCGTTTTTCTTCGTCGACGTGACGTATCGGCATATATACTAAAATAAAGCACGATGAGGATTTTTTTGTGTAATAATAATGAATGGGCGGCGTTTGGTGCTTCGGATGAATTTTGATTTTAGTTTTTCGATGCTTTAAGTTAAACATTATTTTTAAAAAAATAATCCAATCTTTTTTGTCATTACCCTTGTAGAAATATTCAACATTGTTACTAGCCTAAATATGAAAAAATGACGTTTTAAATGACCCGAAAGCAGACCAGTTTTGAGCCACTTTAAGTACGACGATACTACTTGAAGTTTCTACCGCCAGATGGCAACGTACCTTTATTTGTAAATCTGCAAGTGTCAAGGACAAAATCATTGTATAAGTCAAAGCACAATTATACGAAGTTGCAAGTCCATATCCAAGTTCGTGTCGTATTTACGAAAACCCGAACAAATATTAATCCAAGTATGCACAGTAACAGAATAGAAGTAGTATTATAGCAATGGACATCTAGAGGGCAGCGAAGGTAAAAATATCAATCAAACAGTAGAACTAGGAGACACGGATCATTTAAACTGGCATACTTTTAAAAATTTAAAGTTTCAAAAGATTACAAAATTATCTAATGTTTTATCCCCGTATTAAAAAAAAACTAGCCTCTCTAGCTCGCTTTTGATTTTTCGCCCCCCCCCCCTATTCGTTACATAATTGCTTTGGCCCGAGTCTCTCGAAAAGAGCTCGCGTACACAGTACACACACACGCATATCGAAATTCGAATTCGCGTTGCGTGTAATGTCGTGTGTATGTATGTATAACCGAGGCACAGGAGCGCGCCGCAAAGAACCGATTATGTATATGCTACGTCGAATAAGTATACACGTGTATATTTGTACACGCATGCTCTCCTTGCCTCTCTCTCGCTCGTACAAGATAAACTGCGAGTGAGCAAGACTTTGATACGTACACGTAGCTAAAAGCTCTCGGTTAGAATTGAGAACTCGTTGAGGCTCGAGCGAGAGAGAGAGAGAGAGCCCAGCGGAGTTGTGTCTGCCTCGCTGCAGCCGAGCGTATGCGTGTATAACTCGTGTACGTGTGTGGGTATATTGCGGGCCGTGCGCACCGGGGGATCGGGGGATTCCCCGGATCTAATCCCTGGGGTGAACGCCTGGCACGAACGGATATTCCACTGTACGCGTGCGTATATATCTATATATATATATATATCGACGACGAGAGTAAAAAACCGCTGCCAATTTATTGGCAAATAGCTTCCTCATAAAAAATGATATTAATGAAGGGGTCTGATTGTTGAAAGATAAATTTTTATTTCATTTTTGTGTCCAGAACTATAAAAAAACTTAGAGATATCTATAATTTTGTAAAAGATTCCCTTGTAAAAGTTTCCCTTGCTCAATTTCACGCTACGTGTCTCCGTTCAAAGGTACACTGGATCCAGACGTCCGCTTTTGCTCTATAAAGGAGCAAAAAAAAGACTTTTTGTTTTGAGTTCTAACTTTTTTTATATTCCATGAATCTCTACGTTTTTGGTCTTAAATTAAAGATTGGCTGCTCCTCTTACATTATAACGAATAAAAAGTATACAAATTCCTTCATTTATACATAAAAAAAAAATAATTTTAATTAATAAGTAGCGTTCATTTGGAGTCGTTAATTTTCATAATATTCGGTGAATCTCTATCTTTTTGGTCTTGAATTTGAGCTTAGCTGCTCTGCTTTCATGACGACACAAAAAATAGTGGAAATTCCGGCATTCATACGTGAAAAAATGAAAAAAAATTTTTTTTTTTCAAATTTACGAAAAAAAATTTCAAAAAATTTCAAAAAATTTCAAAAAAAAATTTTTTTCCCGTCTATTGCCAAAAAACTTTTTCTGGCCTCATTAATACTACAAACGACAATGAATGCAATTGAAATTTGTAAAATCCACCGTAACATTTTCAAGATTTTGCCTCGGACACACGCACACACACACACACACACACACACACACACACACACACACACACATACATACATACGGACATTTGTTGAGAATTCAATCAAGTTTACAAATATGTAAACCAAATTGTCCTACGAGGTCTGGTTCAAAATCTCGTTTTCGAGCCTATCACAGAGCTTCCTCTATGAGGAAGCAAAAGCTCGGCCGTCGTCGCTGAAGCTTCGAGCACGGTTTGCAGATCGACGCCGCAGCAGCAGAACTTCGGAAAGCTCTGCAATCGCAGTTACGCGAGATACGTAACGAAACAATCGCGCGTGCCACTGCGCTGCACTAGGCTGCGACGAGCTTTTGCGATCAGAAAGAAATACCGAAAAATAAATAAAGCAAACTGAAAGACAAAGGACAGAGAGAGAGATAACGTCGGGCGAGGAAAAGATAATAATAAAAAAAAAGAGAGAAAACGAGAAAGGAAGCGGAAAAAGCGGAGCACGAGAGAGACCCGTAGAATTTCATTCTTCGTAAAAGAGAAGACTTTTTTTATAATGCGACTCGAACATCGCGGGCGCGCGCAGATTTAATCCCTTCATTGAGTAAGAAATCACGATTCCCGCCCGGCTGCGCAACAACAATGCATTTATTTTTTTTTTTTTTCTATAACGATCCGGGATCGTGTCTTCCCTGACACGGCTCGTCGTCTATGTATACAACATTATATTCCGACACTTCTCCGCGCGAGCTTGTAAAAAAGTGCATCGTCGCGCTGCTTGCCTCTTGTAATCCCGTGACGCGCGTTTTTGTCTCGCGAGTGAATCAACGGGAGCTTTATTAAAGGTCATCGAGAAAAAAAACAAAGGCGCTATGCAAGCTTAAACATGCAAAACAGTTGGATATATCTCGTTGTATGGAAGCTTTTTACAGTAAGCGAGCTTTTTTGTGCGAATTGCATAGCCGCGCGCCAAAGTTCCGGAAAAATAAGACCAACAAAAAGTCGAGCGAGAGAAAGATAATTGGACCTAATGCGATTTTAATGCGTACATAGTTAGTTTTTGTTCTGCACAATAGAGAGGGGTTACATTCCGTAACATTGCGCTTCAATTTTATTACGTTATTTCTTTTTCGTCCGCTCCCATGTATAATTAGCCAATTTTGGGCGTTGCGCTTTCGAGCTACTCTCTCTCTCTCTCTCTCTCTATTCTTTATGAAAAGCTCGAAGCAGCGCGTGCGATTACGAGCGAGCGAGGAGCTTTTTTCCCAACTAGACACACTCGTTATAAAACTTAAGAAGCTCGACAATGAAAGAAGAGAGCTTTATATATATAGGTGGCCGGCGAGGAGGAAGTATTATATATATACCTGCAAGCTCATTCAAACGGCTCCCGGAGTTTTCCATGAAAAGGCACGTATTTATTATAAAGCTCGGCTCGCGTCGTCGCCGCCGTCGCCGACGCCACCGCAGCAAAACAAATAATAGTTATGAAAAAAGGCCGCGTAGTCTCTCTGCAAGCACACGCACACACATACAGTTTCAATTGGTCGGATATTATACGAGTCTCTCTCTCTCTCTCTCTCTCTCTCTCTTTCACTCACTCTCGAAAATCGATAATACGCACGTGAAACCGAGATATATACAGAGAGAGAGAGAGAGAGAGAGAGCCGCAGTGTGCATACACAGATATATATACGACGTGCTGCGTGAATTTATATATACTATACGCATAATCCTTGGCAAGGGTGTTTTGTGCTTGCTGCGTATCCCCGAGCGCCGGTATAAGACTTGCCTCGCGCGCGCGCGTTTAATGTATTGAAAATCCAGCCTGAAGTATTATTCGCTCTCTCTCTCTCTCGCTATATACTAGCTCGGCTCGCGCGTAATCCGCGTAAGCCGCTAAACGTCGGCAATTCGTGCGTCGAGGAGCTTTACGGTGCTTCTCTGTCTGTGCGCGCGTATACGTGTGTACTATACTTGATGCCGAGGCTGAGAAAACAATATAATAATATAATATCATCGATGTGTCGAACGTGAGCGACCGAGCTTTATTATATACCGTATATATATACTGGCGCGAGTGAATTTTCGTGCTTTTTACACGTGTAGATTATGTGCGACGATGACGATCGAACAGAGCGCGCTGTGTATTACATTATTATACGGTGCGTACGTGCCGTATTCTCGGGGCTATAATTTAACGCGCGCGTTATTGTCGAGGCGCGCAGTTGATTCAATTCCAAAACGACGACGAGCTTCGTGCGCCGATAATATATGGAGAATATTGCATTATATTTTCTTTTTTGTCCAAGTTTTTTTTCCGATGCTTCCCGCGAGCTACGTATAACACAATCTTTGATATCCGATAAAAGCACTCTATATACTGTCACGGAATCTCGCCGGGCAATGTTTCACGCGCGTCTGCTACGTATTACGCGCGTATCGACGCGTTGATCTTGTATCATCGTCATCCTCGTACACATAAGGATCATGTCTCGTGGACGCGGCTAATTCCCGGGCTAAATATCGCGTAAATGGATTGGCCGAGCGATCGGACTCGACGTACGGCGCCGCGCGCAGGATATAATTTAGCCCCACGATCGGAGTGCTGCAAATTTCTTACGCCGCTACATTACATCAAATATAGAAGCGATTGTGCAACATTGTCATTTGCCAGCAATTGGTAGAAAACATGCAAAATTCGCAGCATATACGCGCGCGTGTGTGTGGAAATACACCGTGCGGAGTAATTTGCGACGAGCTCAACTATACTGCAGCGAGACCTAAATTGAAAAATAGGAGAAAACGCTGCGCTGGCAGGCAGCTCTTTTTTTCTTTTTGTCGTCGTTGTTAACGTCGCGCACAATGACGAAAATTTCATTTGCGTTTTCGTAAAATAAATCATCGGTGAGCGTGTTTATTTACGCGCGTGTGTGTGTGCATATATATTTTTACAATACGGAACAATACGGCGCGCAAGAGAGAAAAAGAGAGAAAAGGGTATTACGCGCACGGTGCGCGCGACGCCTGCGTTAATTTTTCCAAGAGGCCGGCAGTAGAAAGTTCACGTACGCGCGCACGAATTTGCATTTTGCCGAACGCAAATATATATCTTTGGTATTATTGTTCTGGCAAACTTTGGAATATAACTTATTGAATTTTCTTTTTTTTTTTTTCGCTGTAAAACTAGGATGCTAATTACTCGTTGCGTAATATTTTGAGAGAGGACTTTTCTTGCGAAATTCACGCCGCGAATAATATAACGATAATGAAGTGATCCAAAAATGCATAAACAAACAAGATGTTCGAGAAGTTCAACCTCTATATACTTGTCATCGAGAATTAATTAGTCATTCGTTAACAAAAATCACAACGCACGATCGCTCGTCTGAATTCGTACACATGCGTTAACACGCATATATACACGTCACGCACAGCCCAACAACTATATAACACAAGCAGTATCGTATTATATGTCATGCATATCGCACGCGCGAGCGAGTGAAAGTCCCAAGAAGCAACGAGTCGCGCGCGGCCGAGCCCGAAAGAGGCCATGGTTTCTGTACCTTTATACAGCACTCGGCACGCAATGACGAATGTCTCGACGGCCGGTGTGTGCGAATCTGCATTATACAACTCGGTGCGGCACATCATGCACGCTCGCAACAACAACGATAATAATAATGATAAAAACAATTCTGGAGCCTCGCTGGATTATTATTGGGCGTGTACGCACGCGTACGTATGAGGAACGAGCAACAATGTCAATGATGATAATGGGGCTATATGGAAAAAAAAAAGGACGAGACTCGATTCGTGTTTCGATTGCGCAAGAATGAAAAAAAATCTCGCATTTGCCGCGCGATAATGACGTTAATCGGACCACGAGACTATCTCTGTATAATTCGACGTTAAAAAACACTGGCAAAATATTTGTTTCCCAAAAACTACCATGCACAATATTTTCCTGACTTTTCAGCGTAATTATGCAGAGACAGTGAAAAATAATCATTCGAGAGCGAATGAGAAAAACAGCATCAGCAGCAACGGCGGCGTAACTCGGTTACACGTGCAATGTACATAAGTACGTAATTTACCTCACTGTGAAATTACATTTCGAAATCCGTTTCGAAGCTTCGCTTCTCTATGTACGCGCGGCTCAAGGTCGCGTTTCGCGCCGTGTGAAATATTTGTATAAATGGAGTAGCATCGAGGAGTTCGCGGTTGGCGCATCTCAGAATCAGAGCAAAGTGACCTTTTTCAGTATCGTTTTATTTCGAAATAAAAAAAAGTGTAAATACTTTGAACGGTCGAGACGATCGAGCATCCGTCAAGTTATATCTGTCAATTTAGGAATTGTGGTCAAAAACTCACCAGATTTTAACGCCAGAACCAGAAAGATGAAGATGCCGGTGGTCAGCCGAAGGTGTCGCAACCCCGTCGTCGTCATGATGATGATGATGATGCAGTCCGCAGTTCGCTGCTCGATATTATACACTCGCTTCTTTCCTCGATCTCACTTTGCACTACTTATTTTATTCTTTTTCCTTTTTTTTTTTTTTTTTTTTAATTATTATTTCTCTGCTTTCGATTGGTTGTTTGTGGTGTGTGACATGGGATTTATAATAACACACACACCCGCACGCACACGCACGCACACTCGATGTATAGATAGATCTTGCGTGGCGCAGCTGCCGAGCACTAGGGCCGAGGAAACGACGCGCTACACTGCGGACGATCCGGACGATCGCGTTCGATCTGCAAAAATTCACATGTGCGGTTGCGTTACAAGAAAAAAAAAAAGTCAGAGAGAGAGAGAGAGAGGAGTAAAAAAAAGAAGAGAGACGAGTCCCGCGGGAGGGAGATGCCAGGCTACGAATCGCGTATACGCTCCCGAGCGAGTGAGTCCCCCCGCGGACGCGCTGCCGGCTCGTCGTCTTCCCTCTTGGGTTATACCATGAGGCCCCGGTGCACATACACACACACACATACATACATACAGACACGAGAGGAGAGATCGACCGAGTGGCACTGTGCGACCTTCGCGTAATTTACCACCTCCTGCGACTCCAGACTGCCGGCCAGTTCACACACGTTCACGTATAAGCATGTATTACGTTATACGCACGTACAAATGTGAGAGGAAAGTTACGCGTTAAATATGCAAGGAAAGGGCATCGAAAGCAAAGTCGCTATATGGCGCATCAGCAGTGCAGCAGCACAGCTAATCGATCGCGCGTTTATAATATCCTCGATGCACACAATACAATCGACTGCTGCTCCGGACCGACTCGAGATCCGAGCTATTATTCTTCGATTCCTCGCGTTTGTTCGCAAATGGGATTATATATACGGAATCGTTGGCGATGAACACAAAGCAGCAGCGCGAGATATTATGGATCGCTCGAGAGAGCGCATAGCTGTGTATAGTGCATGGTTACGTAAGCGCGACCGAGTGAGACGATCGATGTTACACGAACGTGGACCATGGGTCTCTCGATACGCGTCGAGCCACGAATATATGCTCTCGCCGCGGCGTTGAGAAAGTCACCGTCGACTCGACGACCTCGCGCGCACTAGTTTCGAGTACACAATTTGAAACAATCCAATCCCGCGAGCTCCGGCGTTCGCGCAATTGCTGAAGAGCTGCTGCGAAGCGTCGGATAGTAGTACGCGCCCGCGCGCAGTTTGGTGACTGCGGCGAATTACAATTTATATATGTGCGGAGCGCCGAGATTCTTCCGTGCAGCTGGGGATTCTTCGCGCAAACTTTTTTTCCGATCGTCGAATAACGTGCTTGGAGAGCTTCTGCTCTGCTTCGAGTATTCGATGAATTATTTGACATTGCGGAATAAGTCGCTCGCTCGAGGACGCGTATATATAACTTGAACATCTATATATGCACTCGAACGCCGTCTCTCGTATAATGTAATACTCGAGTTCGATGATGATGGAAAACTTGTCGCGTGACGATCGCGAGATGAGAGATAGAGTCGAACGAATTCCAACCTACTTTTCCATTTCCATTTCATTAATTTTTATATAGGTGATCGCGCGCTAAGCGTAACATCGACTCGGTGTCATCGCGCGAGAATTTATGACGTTTTGTAGTACGATCGCATTTGTAAAAGTTGAGTTTTACTGCGTCGTTATCTAGAATGAAGAAAAGATTTTCTTCGAGTTATCTAGCCTATCCGAGTTTGGCGCCATTCGAAAAAGCTCCCTCGAGCTTTCACAGGTACACGGACAATCGGGACTCGGTTTATACTTATTACATCGACAAACAAACGACATAATTGTCGACACACTGTCAAAACTGTCAAGGGAGTAAGGGGACGAACCTCGCTCTTCTGAAAAATGTACTCGCTCGTGGTTCCAGCGCAACGTCGGCCGAAACGTCGACGAGGACGGCTCTGAGTCTCTACGGCAACGTCTACTTTCCCTGGTCCGCTTCCGATGACGATGCAGATGAAGCATGTTGTCGGCGATGCAAACGAATCGACGCACTCGCGAAAGAAAAAAAATAAAAATAAATCAGAGGCGCGCGATTACACTTACACGAGAGACAGAGAGAGAGAGAGAGGGAGAGAGGGAAAGAGTTGCGGAGCGTTGGTGGTAGTTCTCTCGGTCGGTCGCGAACGCGCGCGCGCGCGAGCGCCCCGCAACGACGACGACGACGACGACGACGACGACTCGCGACGAGCGAGGACACACCGACCGCGTTCGACGCCACGGACACGACTACTAGCGCAGCGGCCTCGACCGACCGGCCCGCCAGAAGAGTCGTCGTCGTCGTCGTCGTCGTCGCGCGATCCAACCCCCGGGCACGCGCTAAGCTCGCACGTATACGACGCACGCTGGTGTAGGCACGGAAAAGGCTCCACCCACCGAGCGACGCGCGCATCGCTCCCTACTACCCTCCGCGATATATAATGTGCGCGCCGAGCATCCACCATCACCAAGGCCTTTTCCTCCTCCCTCTCTACCTACCTACCAACCTACCTCCTCCTCCCTATATCGACCTTCGCGCAAAAGGCAAGAGTTGCAGTATACGCCGGAGTAGTGGTGTGTACCAATGCTACGTACAATGTGCTGCGTGCGCAAGCTGCTGCTGCTGCTGCAAGCTCGGCCGAAAACCTCCTCTATTGCTCTGCGCTGCGCTGGCCAGGGCCGCGCGATGCGATGCCCGCTCGTTCGCTTGCTACCCCCGACCTCTATTCATACAGCAGCAGCAGCAGCAGCGACACGCCATGCCGGAGCAGCATCAGATCTTCCAAAACCGAATGTTAATCGTGTTCCAAAGCTGCGGAGCTTTTCTCTAAAATGTGTGTTATATATTTTACGCGAGACCAGCGCTGATCTATCCCTATCTCTTTCTCTTCATTGGCTTGGTTTCATCGACGAGTTTTCCATTTTCCACTATCAATTCCGAAACGTGTATTACACGAGCTTTGTTCTTTGTATCATCGACTATAGAGCGCGAATCGATTAGACGAGGTATTGCAGGTCCATCAATTTTACACGATCACTGCGTTTCATTATTTTCTGCTCGTTTTCGGACGACTAATTTTACATTTCGGTATGACATGCTTCGAGATCATTCGAAATTTCATGTAATTTTCTGATTTCGTGTTCGCTCCGAAGCTAATCGATGCAACGTAGAACAAAATTTCTATCAGCTAATGCCAAATCTCGATCCGAATACAATTCGTTTATGTTACACAAAGTAAATCAGAAGAAAAGAAGAGCCAATAAAAAATTCCCACGACGCATTCGTCACACGTATCGTATACATAAATTTCCTCCATATTTTCTTCCATAATAATAATAATAATATCTTTTTTTCTTTCTCCGCTTCGATCTCGACTGTATACATGCTTTTGTCTTTTTTTCTTTCAAGTATATATATACACATTACTATATTCTCGAAGATGTTTTATATCGGGCTAACTCGGTATAAGACTCGCTCGTGCGAAATCGAGATGGCGCGAGGCGCTGAATTCCAAATTAGTTCTCGCGCCGCGATTCCTCTCTCTTTGTACATTGTGCATAATACGAGAAATTTTCAGAATTTTCGTTTCCATCGGCTGTCTACCTTATTTATACCGTGGTCAATATACAGATATATATATAAATCGTCAATTAGCGATACAAGTCCGTCGTCGAATTCAATTTAAAACTTATCATCGCGGGCGCGGCGCACGTTTTGTTTCGAAAACTATACACACAATCGTGTCTTCGGAGTTTTGAGCTTCGGAGTTGCGGTGCTCGGAGCTTCTGCGTGGAGAGCGCGGCACGGACGATCAATACACGGCCTCGGCACGGGCACCTCGCTCTCCGCCGAATGCTGCTGCTGCTGCTGCTGGACCCAGTCGAGCGTGATAGATCAAAATGCACGCGATATAAACATTATAAAATCCATGCGAAATTCGGATCATGTATGTATAAGGAAGGCAGAAATTTAGAGAATTTCAGGAATCGCCCGTGAATGCAAACAAACGAGGTTGGAGAGAATATTTTTTTTAATTTTTTGCTCTCGTAATAATTTCAGGATAAAAATAAACGGTATCGGAGTAGCGGAACGAACTCGCATTCTTTCGACGGATTTAAATTGGAGCGCGATCGTATCGAAAATTAAATTTAGCTTCTCATTGAAATCACAATGAGCGAATATCATATCAAAGTTGTCGCGCGCTTTCGAATCTCGATGATTAAACATCCTTATGTTAATTCAAGTCCTGCGCAAAGAAACGAGAACAACATTAATATCGAGCTCGTTCATTGAAAAATCATTTTCAATCAGAGCATAAAGGAAATTCAATAATCCCAAAAACCATCTTTAAGCCTTTGCAAATTCTTTAATTCCTTTTTGAACACAAATGCAGATACAGTTCGGTTGGATTAATATTTTTCCGCCAGCCGTGATTGAAATGGTGCATCCCTTGCGCGAAACATTTTAATTAACGACCGAGTAAAGCTTTACAAGAGTATCCACGATGTATCAGCAATTCAGTAATATTTTAAAGAGACGGATCGCTGTAGTTAATAAAACAGTGTAAAAATGTAAAATTCATAATTTTTTAAATTCCAGTCAGTAAACTAAAATAGCGCAGTTTTCAAGAGAACTTTAATGACAAAACTACTAGATAGTCTAAAATTGATTCAATATTTCCATTGCTAGGTAGAAATGTGAAACATTAAGAATGGCTTATTTACCAAAAAAATGACAATTTAAAATGTTCAAGTACATGACCATTAATCGGGTGTTTTTGGCGATTTGTCAAGTACAATTATGTTACAAATATTAAGGACACTTTAAATGACCTGCAAATGGAGATTTTATATTTGTTCTGTTATTTGGACCAGTTTTCAATCGTTTTAAATACGATAATGCCACTTTGAACTACTAGACGGCGAATACCCTTTATGTGTAAATCTGCAAGCAGCAAATTAAAAATAATTGTATAAGTCGGAGCCCGTGTGTCAAGGTAAAATATCGAGCTAACAATTAGCAGACTCGCATTCTAATTTTTGTGCTCTTTGTGATAATTGTAAGTATTATTTAAACCCGACCTACACATTGAAAACGATCAAAGACCAAAGCGTCGCGATACATTTTCATCCAAAAAGAATCGAGCGGAAACGAGCGCATCACTTTGTCGCTCGTCGCGCGCCCGACAACAAAATACTCAAAACTGCAAAAATACGATTCGCACTTATTTACTAGAGGCGCGTGATTATGTGTCGAGATAAATAGAGATATAGAGACGGCGAGAGCGAGAGAATTGCGAAGAGGCAGAAGTTTAATATCCTTTGAGAGAGCGACACGTGACCGGCGTGCAGCTAATAAACTGGCGCAGCGGCATCGCAACACACACGCACCACAGGCTGGGCACAGGGGGTTGCTACACTACTCAATGTATATATATACATCGGAAAGAGGCAGTGAGAGCTGAGCACTGTTGCTCGCTCGCTTACCCACCCTCGCAGCGATCCGCGCCTATATATAATACGACGATATATATATCTCACGGTCGACTGTAGTAGCACTGCGCGTGTATATGCCCACGCAGCGCAGGATCCGCAAGTAATATTTATTATTTGCAAATTGGCTCGTTCGCGCAGCCGCGTATAGTAGTAAAAATGCACTCGTAATAATAATTACAGAGACTCGATATTATCATCATGCATCATAAGCTGTGCAGCGCCGCATGATCGTATACTCGTAGATGAAATTGCCGCGTAAAGTCGTACACTGCTCGAGCGAGCTTGGTGCAGCGGCCGCGCGCACTCACGAGAGCGTCATTCGCTGTATATATCAGAGGCGCCGAAGCTCCGTACCATCCACCACCACCCCCGCGATAAGAGTAGCTGGCGCGCGGGCTCGAGAGACTTTCCCGAAATTCACGCGAGATGTCTCTAAACGACGGCGAGAGAGAGAGAGAGAGTACACCTAGCTATACGTGCCGTGAAATATATATCGCCGAGAGAGCACTCGATGTATATATACCACTACTACTACTAAGGTCATGCGCGGAGGTAATAGATATCTCTCTCTTTCTCTCGTCCCTCTCTGCATGCCTCAAATTGAAATGTTCCAAGAGTCGGCAGACGCCTCGCGTTCTCAGCGCCCGCCCGCGATATACAGTCAAGGAGACGATTAATATTCCAATCAACTGGGTTTTTTTTTCGAAGGCAAAAGTGTGCGCAGCAAAGCTTTGGAATTTCGCATTACATTTCTTTTCCTCGGATTTTTCTGTTTTTTATGCTGCATAGAGCGCATCGATAAGAATGCAGAGGTAAATAAAATATAAATAACGACATTGAAACGGTACACGCAAGCAATGCGAAGCTTTATACGTGCGCGTTCAACATTTATTTTCATGTATGTATACATTTATAAAGAGAAAGAGAGAGAGAGAGAGAGAGAGAGAAAAGAAAGGTGAAAAAAGAAAAGAAGGAGGGAAAGAGAAAGCAACGGGAACGGTTTATTGATTTCTTTTTATAACTTTCAAAACAAGTTTTCCTTTTCCCATTTGCAGCTCTCTGCATCGGCAGCAACAACAACAACAGAATTTCTCGGGAACACTTTGCATGCTGTATTTTTTATTGAAATTTATTATGTAGATTGGAGCTCGACACGTATTCGTGTGGATTTTTTTGTATGATGACTCAGGCTCAGGATACAAGAAACAATAATTTACACCATTTAATTTCAATATGCAGACCTAACATTTAAATGTAAATTTTATTCTTACAAAACAGTGCTTTGACTTATGCAATTATTTTGACTTTGCCACTTGCAGATTAACTTGTGAAGGTATACTCGCCATCTAGTGGTAGAGGTTGGCTTTAATTGCGATCGAGTTTTCATGAATTGTTTGAGCGATTGACGTGAAAAATAAATCAGTTTTTAATATGATAATTTTCAATCAACGTGCCTCTATTTGAGTGTAGAATTAAATCTAATACATTTATTAAAAATAAAAATCATTAAAAATAATATGCTTTGAATTAAATAAGATTTTTTTTTATGAATCATCAGATTGAATTTTATGCTGATTCTTTTGAATTTATTCAAAGTACATGAATTTATTAGTACAGGAAGAGGAAAGCTTACACTTTTACATTAATTTTCATGCACTTATCTTCGATTTTTTGTACAATTTAAACATATAAAACGCCAATTTAATTGAATTCTTCAATTTTAATTTAATAAAATTATTATCAATTCTTAGAAATTAAGAAAATTACGTCGTATTTATCACCAATAACGGTAACGACGTGCTAAAATTATTATCCATTATTACCCAGACCATTTCTGCAGATACCATAACCGTGCTTTGACTTATGCAATTATTTTGACTTTGACACTTGCAGATTAACTGGTAAAGGTATGTTCGCCATCTAGTGATAGAGACTCAAAGCGTCACTACCTTATATGCAGTGGTTAAGAAATGGTTTAAAATGTTTTAAAACAATCAAATTGTCATTTTCAAAACAATTAAAAGTCCCTTAAATTTATCGTTGAAAATTTGTTAAAAATTGTCGCAACGACTCTCGACGCGAATCAATATACAAGAATCACGATGGAATAAAAGGCAAATGAAATTGAACTCGCCGTAATAATAAATGAAATAATACAAACCGCGAAGACCCTCGAGTCTCTCTCGCTCTCGTTTAATGAAGAAACGCGTATATATACTTACTCGTAGAGCGGCGCGTGGGGTGGTTGGGGTGCAAGGACAAGGAAGTACCTTATTACACGCGCGTCTGTTGCACCCGAACGAACGACCGCCGCGATCCCATAGATTGAATTTAACAATTGGGTCAAAACCACGGCACACACACACAAATACACACGAGAGTTCGTTTTCCCGCGTGTATTATTACGATTGTGCAAAACACGTCTCGATTCGTTAGATTATTTCGTGGCCCAATCGACACACCCCATCGAGGACGGCAGTTTAATTTTGAATGCGTGTCGGTTTAAATAAACACACACACACACACACACACAAGCACAACAGTACTATGTCCCACGCAGTCGAAAGATTGAAAGCTCTGCAGGCTACAATAATATACATAGCGTCGATCTCCGAGCGAGATTATCGAGATATATAATATTAGGTATATCTCCGTTCACCCCTAATGAACATCT